>CAUYPK010117124.1:0-77016 GCA_963574355.1 Loris lydekkerianus
CTTTACATCCTTCGTATTAACCTGGATGGAAGTGGAAGACTTTATTCTTAGTAAAGCATCACAAGAATGGAGAAGCATGAATCCTATGTACTCAATTTTGATATGAGGACAATTAATGACAATTAAGGTTATGGGGGGGGGGGAGGAAAAGCAAAAAGAGGGAAGGGGAGGGCCTTGGTGTGTGTCACACTTTCCGGGGGCAAGACATGATTGCAAGAGGGACTTTACCTAATAATTGCAATCAGTGTAACCTGGCTTATTGTACCCTCAACGAACCCCCAACAATAAAATAAAAGAAAGAAAGAAAATGACGATACAAACAAAAAGTTGAACAACAGTGTGATGATTCCATAAAAGGAAAATTCCCAGGGTGTTAAGGAGGCAGAGGAAAGTACTTTCCTCTGAAATTGGACAGGAAAGCTAACTCTTTATTATCCCACAAGGACAAGAACAGCCTAGAAAATCAGCATGCCCTATTCACTTCTGAACAAAAGTGAAAATTCCCATAGGTGAATGAATGAAATTCACAGCAACCTGCTGAGTGCCCACAGCTTTCATTCACCTTGTGTGTGCTCTGCAGGAGCTTAACAAAAGGGAAGTGACCAAGAAAAAGCCAAGGGTGAGCCCAGACAGGAGGGTTGGGGTGTAGGCAGGCTCTTGACAGGCTGCCTACAGAAAATCGCCTAGAAAAAGATTCAGGTTGACATATTTTAACAATTGCATGGAAACAGTATTTGTTTTTTTTAATGCACGGAACAAAATAATTTAATATACGTATGTATAGATGTGTGTGTATTTGTGTGTGTGTGTATATCTTTATGTGTTATATATATATGTACACATACACACATATAATACATAAAAACATACATACATATATATGTATGTGCCCTCAAAAAGAGAAAACTATCCCTAAAAGTACCAGTCTGCGGAGAGAGAAGTATTTGGATGCACAAACCATAACCTTCCCCTTTTCAGGACTTAGCTCCTCCGTCTCATCATCTCAGTCCATGCCTCCAGCAATGCTAATCAAATCCTGGAACAACTACACGTCCCTGCACCTTCTTCCCTTCAAAACCAGTAGGGACTGGTGGGTGCTGAATGGGAAGTGTGATTAAACAGCCTCGAAGTCCAGCCTTTGCCTCTAAGTCCCAATTTGCCATCGTGAGTTGTGTGACTTTCTCATTTGTAAGTGCAGGAGTTGGATAGACTTCTGGCTTTCAGAGAAGGCAGACATGTGTTGGAAGAGGAGCTTTTCTACCTGACTGTCAGACATGTGTTGGAAGAGGAGCTTTTCTATCTGACTGTGCCTTCTCTTTGAGGTCTACTTTAAATAGGGGTGAAAATGTCACAACGCTTCTGGGCTGTTTTACCTTGTGCTTGCAAAGGTGACCAAGAATTGCCCTCAACATGCTCTTTGCACCTTATCTTCTACTCGCCCTAACAGAGTCTACCTCCAACATTAGCGTCTGAGGCGCCAGCCATACTTCCTTTGCTTGGTCCACAGCATCTTCTCCACCTCCTGTACCCTCTATCCTTATTTTATTTATTTTGTTTTTGACTTTTTTGAGGCTGAGTCTCATCCTGCATTCTGGGCAGAGTGCTGTGGCGTCATAGCTCACAGCAACCTCAAAGTCTTGGGCTCAAGCCATCCTCCTGCCTCAGCCTCCCAACTAGCTGGGGCTACTGGCGCCGGCCACAACATCTGGCTATTTTTTTTTTTTTTTTTTTTAAGATACAGGGTCTTGCACTGGTTTAGGCTGGTCTTGAACTTGTGAGCTCAGGCAATCCACCTGCTTCAGCCTCCCGGAGTGCTGGGATGACAGGCGTGAGCCACCAGACCCGGCCTACGTACATTTTCTTATCCATCTGATCTCATATTTTACTTTCATGCAGACCAAGGCTAGAGTCAGATGAGATGACTATGGCGCACATCTCCAATATCTCCTATCTACTCTCAATTTTAAATGCATCCTTTAGCTGGGTGTACTCATCCGGTAGCATTTATTTCGTATATCTCATGTAATTTTTAATACATGGTGAGTATTTTTTCAATTCCTTTATGCTCTGAATAGTTATACTATTTACATATCCGATGGCAGCAATTGAGCATCATGCATCTTAAATGTAGAAAAAAATCCATTCTTTCCCACAGCCTGGCTTCTGAAGATTTCTTCTAGAGCTGTGGAAGCCCTTCATTCTACCGTATCTTGGAAGTTGACAGATTAATCACTCTGTGGGCTTTTAAATAACGCTGAATTTTAAATAACACTGAATTCTTCTCAGAGAACGTCAACTCTTCATCCTTTATATTTGTTGAACTCAAGAATTAACACCTGATTCATCCAGGCTATGTTTACATAACCTTCCCTTTGGTTCAAATGATTGCCACAATTGCCCAACATCTGTGGGAAGGGACTGCAGGGAATAAACAGCCTTCTAGTTCTGATACTGTTTGTAATGCAGGATTAGTACTTCTTCCCATCTTATCCCTTCCAGACCCACAAATATTAACATATAATGTATGCACATACATTATAAGTTAATTAAAAAGTGTTAAAAACAAAAACTAAAGCTAAAAGCAACAATCAACTAAGATTATTAAAAACCAGTGGTTAATAAAAAATTCTCAAGTTTCTTTCTTGATGTGCAATCTGTTATCCTAGATTCAGCTTCACATAATTGATGCCAAATGATAATTATAGAGTACATGTGCCAAGTTTTGTTGATTTTTTTTGAGATAGAGTCTCAAGCTGTGCCCTGGGTAGAGTGCCATGGTGTCATAGCTTACAGAACTTCCAACTCTTGGCCTCAAGCGATCCTCTTGTCTCAATTTTTCTATTTTTAGTAGAGGCAGGGTCTCGCTCTTGCTCAGGCTAGTCTCAAACCCATGAGCTCAGGCAAGCCACACGTCTCAGCCTCCCAGAGTGCTAGGATTACAGATGTGAGCCAGCGCTCGGCCTATGTGCCAAGTTAAAAGAGAAAAATTTGTTATCAGAACACATAAGAGGGATATGTGGGTTCTATTACACTTAGTGCTACTCTGTGCAGAATTACAGGGGTAGATTTTCACTACCAGTTCTAAATCATCATAAACAAATTAATTTTAAAACATAATCTCAGGCTAGGCATGGTGGCTCACACCTGTAATCCCAGCACTCTGGGATGCTGAGGCAGATGGATTGTCTGAGCTCACAGGTTTGAGACCACCCTGAGCTAGAAGTGAGATCCCCTCCTCTAAAAAAAATAGCTGGCGCCCGTAGTCCCAGCTACTCGGGAGACTGAGGCAAGAGAATCGCTTGAGCCCAAGAGTTTGAGTTTGCTGTGAGCTGTGACACCATGGCACTCTACCAAGGGTGACAAAGTGAGACCCTGTCTCAAAACAAAACTCTACCATAGACAGTGTGCACCTGTGCCATGTAGCAACACAAGTGGCAGAAACAAAGGCTGCTATTTCTCCTAAAATGGCTGGTTTTGAGGCTGCTCAGGTTCTTCTAAGACAAATGAGAAGAATTATTTTAGGAGTCCAGGGCTTGGCACAAGCCTTGCCACCACCTCCGCTCCCTTTGACGAAGGGAGCTCCTGACTTGTGAGCTGTTTCTAACTAAAGCTTTTTGTGAACGTGGCTCTACAGGTAAAAGACACCGCATTTGCATTCAGGAGGCAGTCCTGAGTACCAGTGTCTCATGAATGTATAAACAGATCAGTTAATTACCATGACAACCAAGAACATACCAGGGCAAACACTTGGCGGGCAAATGTTCTAGTGATTTTTCAAATACTAATTTTTTATGTAGCTGAGATAAACAGACTGGGAAATATTCTGCACAATAAAACAAATGCTGATACTTGTGAATAGTTTCATAGAAACCTCTGGTGAGGTTTTTACAATTCTAAGATCCAGCAAACACAGAAAGCTGCACCAGAGCATGGTGAATCCCACACAAACTGATCCAAGCAACCCCTAAACAATGATGGAACCAAAACCAATGGGGAAAAATTCTTAAGTTACAGCCGTGGAAGGAATCAAATCATTTTCTAAAAGCAGCAAGCCCAGCAATTATTTGCTTAGAAAAAAAAAGATGGGAATGTATAATAAAGGCAGGTGACTGTCTCTAGAAAAAGAAGCCTAATCTTCTAGAAAGTGTGTTGCATTTTCTAACATTCATAACCCGATGGACTTTATTTTCTCATATTTTAATATTATATAAAATGTCTCTGGGGATTTCATTACTAGAAGAGTGGATGGTAATTAACACTCCTGAAAATAATTATCACTACAAGTCCAGCCAAATGGCTTTCAAAACAAGACCATCCCAAACACTAACATAAAACATATTGCATAATCTTCAGGGAAACAATTCATACAGACTTCAGAGATATTACAGAGGCAGGAAGAGCAGAAGCTTAGAATATATACTTTGACCAAAAAAAATTTTTTTTTAAATGCCTGTATGGATAGGCAGCCAACCAAAATCTAAATTTAGGGATATTTAAAATCATTGATTTCAGGAAAATGATCAATATATGTTATATTAATTGATTCACTGCCTGCTAATTCCTTAAGCCTCAACTTGCAGGCTGGCAGCACACCGCTCTGCAGATACACATGGCCTCAAGCTTCCCCAAGTACCCAGGCCCGGTGCCCATGGCCTCTTGTGACCTGCAAGCTTCAACATGAGGGGGTTAGTGCAGGAGCCTTGTGACCAGATTATTCCCAGTCAAAACACAATGCTATTCTATGGCATTGAATAGAATAGCATTCTCTTATTCTATCCTAAGAGATCTGGTTACAGGATCATAAACGGTGAGCAGTAAGATAACTCCCACCAGCAGGAAGTTTCTCTGCTTTAGAGGCTGGTCAGGGAGCCACTTACCTCAGGAAGTGCTTCATTGTGCCTGAGTTGACTGTCCAGATGCTGTTCAAACTGTGTTCAGGTAAATGCTTCCAAAATTGCCTTTGTCAAATAAGGATGAACTGTGGAAAGAAATTAGATACATTTACTAATAAGGGAGCTAGAAACCCCAAATCAAGATTTCTATTTGCTGAGGTAAGCAGACACCATGTTACCACCCAAAACATTATCAACTGAATTGTCCCCGCAGCAACGCAATTCAATGGATGGAGACCATAGCTGCGGCCTTTCACTTTATAATTATACAATTAGCCTTTTATTTTAAGTAATTTGCTGAAGAAATCATTAGTTTCATGAGCAACTTCTTTAATGGTAAGATTTTCCTCTATTTTGGGTATTGTACTTATATCTTTTTTTTTTTTTTCTTTTTGAGATAGGGTCTCGCTCTGTCACCCAAGCTAGATCCTCGAATCCTCGAATCCTGGGCTCAAGCGACCCTAATGCCTCAGCATCCCACGTAGCTGGGACTGCAGGCAGCTGCCACAATGGCTGGCTCATTTTTCTATTTTTAGGCTGGTCTTGAACTCTGAGCTCAAGTGATCCTCCTGTCTTGGCTTTCCAGAGTGTGACGATTACACTGCGCCCAGCCTATAAATACTGTATCTTAAGAACAGTATTTGTAAGAAAAATTAAAATGAAGAATGATGAAATTATCCACATTTCCAGATATCTTTAATCTGGCACCCTCAACCTTCTAATTCAGAAATAACCAGAAGCAACTGACAATATATTTCAGTTCAAAAATAGCTGCTAAGGCAGCACCTGTGGCTCAAGGAGTAGGGCGCTGGCCCCCTATACCAGAGGTGGCAGGTTCAAACCCAGCCTCACCAAAAAGCTGCAGAAATAGCTGCTAAAGAGCTAGGAACTTCAAAAATGAATTATGCCCCAACCCCCACCCCCCCCCTTTTTTTTTTTGCACTGTGAACAGAGCAGTAAGGTTCTATATTTGTCTGGCACTTTTCAGTGTACAACTGCTTTCCCAAAGCCTACACATCAGGTTGCTGATCTTTTTCCTCCTGGTAAGAAGGACACCAGGGGAGGCCTACAAAGTCAAGCTGGGAGGAGAGGGTATGAAACAGACCAGGGAAGAGAGTGGCTAAAAGCAACAGCAGAAAGGCGGCATCTCATGCGAGAAGGGACCATGGGACTCTGGCTCCAGCTGTAGCAAGGGCCTGAGAGTGTGGTCCAGGGCTCAAGTGGAGACACAGCTGCCAATAAAGAACAGCCCAGCATGTGGGAACTCACATTTAGCTCTTAAACAGTCATTTATTTAAGATATATTTGTTTCTCTATATACACATATTCTATGCATGCTTGAAAAAAATATCTATATACCAACTTAAGATCGTGGTTGCTTCTAGGAAGAGAGGGAGGGGTTTGGAATTGGGGAGGAATAAAATGGCCTTCAACTTTATGCATGTTTAATTTTTTAAACTATGTCAGAAGCAAACTAAGGAGAAAAACAATATTTGTTCATTTTAGGTGGTCAGAACATATATTAATGCTTTGTACTTTTGTGGTTTGTAAAAATGAATCCAAATTTTAATTTAATTTGGTCAGTGCCCACCCAAAACTTAAGGTTGTGGTTTCAAACACAATCAACAATAAATGAAACCCGGGCTCCTTGATTCTAGGGCTGGGGCAGGGTAAGGGGAACCGAAGACACCTTGTTGTGCCAGAAAGTCAAGAAGTGCTCAAGAAAAACAAAATAGGGCTCATCAGATAAACATTGCACCCACGAAAGGGCTCCCAAAGGGCAAATATTTATGTAGATCCTCTGCCATCAAGGAAGAGGACTAGTGATCCCTTCCCCCTGAAGTGTATGTTGGATATTTCTTGAGTATAGTATGGAAGGGGGGGGGGGGGGAGAAGCCTGACCAACACTCCCTCAGCCAGGTGATCAAGCCCAACATCGCCAGTGAGCAACCATGTTTATGGGGGGCGACCTTGGCCTGACCTGATAGCTCTGTGGTCTCCCTCAAACCCACAACCCATCTAATTATGAGAAAAACACCAGAACTCCCATAGAGGGCCATTCCACAAAACACCCAACCAGTACTGCCTGCAGCTCTTAAGAGCTTAAAAAACAAGGAACATCCGAGAAACTGTCACAGCCGAGAGGCCTATGCCTAAGGAGACAGGACTGCAGTGTGATATGGTATCCCGACTGGGATCTGGGAATTGAAAAAGCACCTTAGGTAAAATCTAAGGAAACCTGAGTAAAGAATGGACTTCAGTTAATAATGAGGTACTAATACTGACCCATTTGTTGTGACAAATGTATCATGTTAATGTAAGATGTTAACGGTAGAAGAAACTGGGTGCTGGTATAAAGGACCTCTCCTGTGCTACCTTTGTAACTTCTCTGTAAATTTAAAACTATAAAGTTTATTAGAACATGTCAGTGCCCGCGATGGTTTAACACTGAGTTGGCACAAGGGACACAGGGTGAGAAGGGGCGTGGCTCCACCCTGGGGACCCAGCAGTCTTGAGAGAGGAGGGGAGAGAAGACGACAAAGAGGTAAACACAGCGTGACAAGGGAACTAGGCCCAGGGACAGCGGGACACAGACAAGCCAGTCCTGAAGGTTCTCCAGCTGGCACACCCACAGCCAGAGGGCAGAAGAACGCACAGCGTGTCTGGGGGAAGGTTCAACAGGACTTAGTGTTGGTGCTCAGCCAGAGGCACAGGTGGAAACAGGATGGTAAGAGGCACAAAAGCAAGTCGGGGGCAGATCATGGGGGACTCCTCAAGCAGTGGCCAAGAATTTCAAACCTTTTCCCACGAGCAATAAGGAACTATTGAAAGTTTTCAAGCAGAAACGTGCGTGATCAAATCTCTGGTCTACAACATATGCTCTGATTGTAGAAGAATAAATGGTGCCGTGGTGAAATTCTGGGTACTGGACACCATTTACAGGCTCGTTACAATAACCCAGGCAGGACAAGGTGGAGGAGCTAAGGAAATTTCACCCCAAAATATGATTCCTTGGTATAAAGAATATTTTAAGTAAAAAGGCCATTTTTGATCAAAAGCACTTGGCTTCTCCTCTATAAAACCTGAGTAAACTGATTTAGAATCAGAAAAGGAGCTGCTGGACTCATTGTCCCATAGACCTGGCCCTAAGGTCATTTGAAGCAGGAGACCTGTGTCTCACGTTAATCTGCAAATCAATCTGTTTCCACCCATTGACACACATTTCCCCCCAGCTACCAAATGCTGCAAGTACTTTCCACACTCTCCCCTCTCCCTAGGCATCTCTAAAAGCCACTGACCATTACTGAGATTTTGGGAAATCATTCTTGTGGTTCCCCGAACGCACATGTTATTTGGAAATAAACCTTTCTTATTAATCTACGGTAACCGTGGGTTGATCTTTTGGGCAAACCAACCTAAGGGAAAAAGGCAAGTTTTGCCAAATGATCCCGTCAGAGGCAATGAACAGAGATAGGAGCAGCAAGGATTTGAGAGATATTTAGAAGGTAGAACTGATAGTCTCTTTGTTAATTGACTGAGTGGGAGCTTGGTGAGGAAAAGAAGAAAAGGAGTCCTACATTATGCATATTTTTATGGCTGGCAAATGGATAGACAGTGAACTTAGTCACTAGGACGGTGAATTCTGAAGAAGCAGACTTGGGGATCTGAGCATGTAAAAGGCCTTGGGACATTTTGAACTTTTGTGTAGAGTGAAAATACATGGATATAAAGGTCAGGAGAACAATCCAGATCAGGGACAAAGATTTTGGCTTTCTCAGCATATATCTGGTAATTAAAATAACAGTGCAGGCTCGGCACCCACAGCTCAGTGAGTAGGGCGCCGGCCCATACACTGAAGCTGGTGGGTTTGAGCCCGGCCTGGGCCTGCTAAACAACAATGACTACTGCAACCAGAAAATAGCTGGGCGTTGTGGTGGGCGCCTGTAGTCTCAGCTCCTTGGGAGGCTGAGGCAAGAGAATTGCTTAAGCCCAAGAGTTTGAGGTTGCTGTGAGCCATGACAACACAACCCTCTAACGAGGGCGACATAGTGAGACTCTGTCTCAAAAAAAAAAAAAAAAGTGCAGAAGAAATTACTAAATAATTAGCAAATACAACACTTGTTCATAATAGTAGCTTTTTGTCCTTAGGATTAAAATTCCTATACACCTAAGGTAGCAAAGACTGCATTATATTTTACAAACATTTCATCAATTAAAAAAACTTTTACCCCAAATTAAATGGCTTAATTTCAGTTAGCTAATTAGTTTTCCTACTGAACCCATTACACTTAAAAATAGCAAAGATGGTACATCATAGATGTATATTTTACCTCATTTAAAAAAGGTTTTTATAAAAAGTTTTATTTCATAATGATGCGGGATTAGTAGTTCCTGAATTTATCCATTACAACAACTTCTTGAATGCTTGTGTGCCCAGTCCTGTGCTGAGTAATGCCACATAGGTTAGTCCCACCGGGAGGGACCCTTACTAGTCAAGGGAAAAGCTGGCAAATATGACAGGGGGTGTGCATGGTCACCAAGACCACAGGGTTCAGAGATGGAGAGTTCACATCTGGGATCTGGCCCCAGACAAGAGGCAGCCTTTGACAAGTTTACTTACCCTGTCTATCCTGCTAACCAGCGAGTAATCACAACTGCTCTGTCAGGCTGTTCTAAGGATTGAACAAACCCAAGCACGGAAGCTGCTTCCACAGGGGCGGGTACACACTGCATTAGTGAGTGGCTCTCTTTATTCTTTTTTTTTTTTTTTAATTGTTGGGGACTCATTGAGGGTACAAGACTTATTAGTATTCTTATTCCATCATTCTTACTATATTCTCCTCTAACGTAAAATATCATTTTGCCAAGTAGAGAATCACTTAGGAGACTGTCGAAATAAATTCTAGCAAGTTGATGTGGCCTGAACTGAGACAACGACAGTAAGAGAGAGACATGAACAGAGGGGGGAAAAATACAGAGGGCGCCAAAAAAAGTATGCACAATTTCAGCAGGGAAAAATCTATTAAATTTGTAGCCCTGAACTCACCTTGACTTCTGCAACTACAGGAGGTGCTCAACATGGCCTAGTGTCCGTCTTCTGTGGCCAGCACATATTGAGTGTAACAATTTTAACAGGTTTTTTTCCTTTTCTTAAAGTGTGCATACATTTTGTTGGCACCTTCTTGTATTTAGAAGGTAGAATCAATTGGATGTACTGATTGATTGGGTGGGAGAAGAGAAGAAAAGGAAAATAACCATTAGTTCTAATTATCTGTCCCCCACAAACAGGAAACAAAGGTAACAATTAGATCTAATTATCTGTCCCCCAAAGAGGAAACACCAAAAATGGCTCCGGGTGGTAGAAGGAAGGCTGCACAGGCGCTGTTAAGGCATCACCACTCGTGTTCACTAAACAGCCTGGTTAAACATTTTACAGAGAAAATAAGAAGTTATTGCTTTATTTTTTTTCAGCCTAGCTTTGTTTTAAAGGAGGCACACACTGATTTATTTTTAAATAGGTGATCTAACAAATCTAACACAATAGGTGTTATAACAAATCATAGTCAGGGTATTGGCACTCCAAGCCATATTGACATTGAAATACCCTTTGAGTCATAGTAGGCCTCCTCTGTCCTGGGTCAGCGTAGCTCAAGTGGCCAGGCAGGGTCTGAGGACTGGCAGAAGTTAAGTTCACTTATCCACCCAGCGCTCTAACACAAAGGTGACTGAGGCAGACTTCTCCAGTGTTTTTACTCACCAGCCAATTGACTTTTCACCCAGTTAAATGCAAGTTACTTGTCTGATTTATATACATTTCACTAATTAAAAAATATAGATACTAGTTTTTTGTCTGTTTAATTTAGATTTACTGAGGAATTATTTACACTTTAAAAATTCACCCTTTTGGGGGTCTGGCGCTGACTTTAACACCACCTGGTTAGTTCACAGGCCTCAAACTGTACTACGGCTTCCTGATCCCTTCCTCTCCGCAGGGGTTTTCCACCTGGGGTGGATGTAGGATGATCGGTTTTTATTGTGAAATAATATAAAAATTACTAACTCACAGGTCCCACTGTAAGGATTAAAATCAACCTCTCTCTCTGCCTGCTTTCTTTCTAGGCTGAGCAGACTCACTAACAGGTCCCCTGCCAATCCACCCCCATGTTCCTTTATACAAGCCCCTGAGGAGGCTGGCACACAAAAAGGAAAGGTCAATGCTTTCTCTTTACATTTCATCAGCTCTCTGCCTTTCAGAATTTCCTTCCGTAGCCTCAAGTGGTTCCTAAGTGTCCCTGACAAACAATGGGACGTGAACATCTTGGGCCCAGGATAAAAAGTTAGCCTCCAATCTTACTGGAGAAAAATGGATAGAACAGTCACTTCCACAATACCTTATGAATTTGGCTGCAATTTCTTTGTCTTTGTCCCCCATGAAACAGCACCTGCTTGACCTCGACTGGGGGCATTCTTCCTCTCCTTGGGATGCCACTGACTCTCTCTTTCCCCACTATTTCCCGTCTCAGTCCCTCTCTCTTTCTAAAAGATAAAATGAGTTTATACTATTACATCCTAATCACAGTTTACAGAAATTCTTTTCTTGTCCCAACTCAGCATCCCCCCCTAACCCTGGACATCAGAGTTACCTGCTGTTTGTTAAATCTCTGATTTTGTTCTGACATGATCTGTTTCACGTTTCTTTCCTGTGAACACCCGTGGATTGGTACAAGGCCTGGCACCCGGAGTGCTCAATACATACTCGTGGCAGTGAACTTTGTACTCTTTCAGAAAAATGCACTTTTTAAAACAGCATTATTCAATAACAGCACTAATAAACTGTAAACCTCCCAACTGAAAGGAAAAAAAAATTGTAGATCTTTTTTTAAACCGAGATAAAGAATATAATTATAATACTGGGTTTTCTAACTCTTTAATCTCATCTGTAGTAATTTCACTCTACATGTTCGAGGACATTGCCCTGAACTCATCCAAAGGGAAGGATCGTGTGGTCATGCCAGATCAAACTCCCCCAGAGATCAGTTGATAACTTCAGTGCCATCATGGGGCTATCTGCCTCACGTCTTCCCCCTGCCCCCCAGTTGGGAAGAAAGTAGCAGCAAGGAGTGTGGTCTGCTACTTCTGAAACTCATCCTGGAGCCTGCAGCAAGGAACTCGCCCTATCTCTTTTGAGCAAGAAGCCACCTAAGGCTCTTTGTAAAGTACTATGGGGTAACCCTACCTCTTAGAAGTAGAACTGTCTATTAAACACCCCAGAGAACGAATGAGAGACTTGACTAGAGGAGACAGAACTCCTTTCTTTAAAATCTTAACTCCTATGTGAGATGGGGAAAAAAGGCAGTTTTTCATGTATCTCTTGACACAACTAAAATGCTCACGGACTCATACTGCTTATACATAAATAAAGGACAATCCACAGGGTCAGTACTGTCCAATTTGGGATTATCCTGGTTTTAAAATAAATGTTGTATAAAATGCATTTAAGAAAAATTTGATTTTAAAAATTAAGTCAGCTGAAGGTTTTATGAAACTAATAATAACAGCTAATATTTACAAAGCACTGATTATGTGTCAGGCAATATTCTACGGACTTTACTTATATTAATTTATATTCACTGTTAAGACTTAATCTTAACAGTCATTTTATAAAAGAATAATAATTACTACCTCTATTTTATAGTTGAGGACATTCAGACACAGAGAGGGTAAGAAACCTTGGCTCCTGCGGCAGTGCTATTAATGACCCTCTTCTGCAGCCTCTATAAACCACCCACGTAAAATTCTGGACTGACATAAGAGTGAACAGACTATATGGTGTATTCAGTTCTAACTAAACAGCAGAGACGGGAATGACCAAGGCCCAAGGCATACCTGCCCCTCAGAACTTCACAGTGCTCTTCTGGGAATCACAAGCAGACCCTGGAATAAGAACAGTGACTCTGCCTCTGAAAATTAACCTCTTTCCTGAAGCAAATGTACTATTGATCTGGAAGTTTCTACACAAGAAAATTTTAATGGAGAGAAATTATATAATAGAGCCCAAACTATGAGTTTTAGATTATCTTTATTGAGGCTACATTTCGAAGGCGATATGAACGGCTAGGAGTATAATTCTCAGACAACTAATAATAAAAATATCCTTCCCCCATTAAATGTAAATCTAGTGTTTCTTACCATGGGTTAGAAAATGCAGTGAAATTCAAGCTCGGGGTCCACACTGCTCTCTGGCAGAGTCAGTGGGTGTGACCGGCTCTCCAAGGCAGCTCTGTCCCTCATTTTCCTTTCTGTTCCCCTCTTTACTCTTCATAACACATCATACCCTTTCTTTTATAGGTGAAAATATTTGTTTTTTCTACTACATGAAAAGTAAGTCTTGTGGCTGGTAAAATGTTCTAAGTCACCTATACTAACTTGAATGAGTTTTTCTTGAATTCATTGAAAAACAAAAAGCAGTCCCACCTTCTTTCAGGTTTCCCTAACTGCTTCATATGGTTTGTTTCACGCTGCAACATGAGAAGGAAAACAAAATCAATCAAAATGTTGCCCTCAAACTACAAGGCACCGTACCCTCAGGTTAATTTGAGAGTACAAAGAACCAGATCACAATGTTTGCATTTGTTAGGTAGGTTCCCGCTCATAATTATGTCCTCCCCCCAAGAGGTGCCATGCGCCCTAACACTGTGCCCAGCAAGTGGGAGCGTCCCCACTTCCCTCCATGAGTGAAAATCAGAACAAAAAAGCATTCCGTGTAACAGTGAAGTTGTGGGGGGCAGGGAGCACACGCACAGATGAGCAATTTGAGAGCAGCACTCTCTAAGTATCTGCCACTAATTTCTTTCCTCTGCTTGGGCCATTCTCATTTCAGGTGAAAGAAGAAAGAAAACAATGACATGTAAACCAATAAGATCCCTAAATAATAATTGTTGTCATTTTCTTTCCTAAATATAAGAGTGATCCACAGCTGATTTGAGCGTCAGAAGAAATCTTGTGGCGAGTTTGCTCCTATGTCTTTATTAAACGATGTCACTTTAAATCTTTTCTAAAAGTATTTAAGAAAGTTTCCCCAACAACAATATAAAACTACAAGTAAATTCTTTTTAACCTATGTGACAAATTCCCATTTCCCTCGTGCACTGTCCAACCGTACGTACTTGTGGCCCTGCTAGGCTCTAACTGAAATCATGATGGTGATGTCCCTCAATCAGCCAATCAGAGATTTGGGAATCTCGCAGGAACGAACATAGGCTGCTCTTTCTCCACCCCTTCGTTACTGATGACTATGTTTAGGTGAAGGTAAAATAGAGGAGAAAGGTAACTATTCTGTATTTATATTATGATGATGATGATGATGATTATTATTATTTTGGTGGCACAGTCTGGCTGTGTTGCCCGGGCTAAAGCACAGCAGCATCATCACTGCAGCCTCAAACTCTTGCACTCAAGTGATCCTCCTGCCCCAACCTTCTAAGTAGCTGGATCCACCAGCTACTGTGCCACCACCAAGCCCAGCTAATTTTTCTATGTTTAGTAGAGATGGGATCTTGCTCAGGCTGGTCCTGAACTCCTCTTATTGATATTATTTTTATTTAACAAATCATAGTTTTATTACATTCATGGAGTACAATGTTATGTGTTGATATACACACACATACAAAGTGGATTAAATAAAGCTAATTAACATATCCATCCTTTCACTTGATATTTTTTGTGGTGAGACGTGAAATTTACTCTTAGTTAGAAAGGCAACTCTATTTTGAAAAAAAAAAAAAGGTCAAAACTGGCAGATAACTGAAGCCAATGTAGTTTTAAGATGTGATTAATTAAGCTCACAGATCCATTAATTTTTTATTATGCTCTGCACATACACATGTCTGTGGATGGTCTTCAAGACATAGAGAAAGTTCTCCAAAACAAGCCTGCCCTCCCACTCAGAAGCACAGATGGTTTGTGGAGCCCCCGGCCACGTGAGAGGCTGGGCTCTGGCAGAGCCCAGAACATGAGACAGCCAGTCTTCTTAAATCAGATGGGCCAATTTTCAGATTCAGATTAGTCAAATAGATAGGTTTGAAGTAGCAAATTCAGATGAGGGCTAAATTTGCATCTTCCCTCATAGTTGGTCAAATCCTAAGAAGCATTGTGCCTATTCAAGGGAAACCTAGAAATTCAAAGGACATAATGCAATAAGACTTTACGTCATGAGATAGGGAAGGAATGGGCAAGGAAGTGAAAGGAAAGAAAAATTTCTAAGGCTATTTATGAACATTTGAAGCATGTATAAAATGCAATTTTGACTTTATACAGGTACCACATGACAAGGAAAAGCAATATAAAAATTACCATTATAGTGGAATGAAAAATCTTTCAGATTGTGCCTTTACATTTCACACTTACAAGTCAGCATATCATATCAGAGGTATAATGCTCATGAACAATGATCTCTCTAAGGCCCCATTCCAGAACTTTCCTTTCCGCCTTCTCTGGTGATTAGCTTGGAAAACACTCTGCAGACACTCTTTAAAATGACAGCAAAGAGGGTCTTCCCACCCCTTTTTCATGAATAAAGCACTCAGCCTGAGTTTATTTTTGTGATTTATAGCAAGAGAAGTCAGTGTTCAAGGTTGTCTGCAAGTATATTTACGATCTGCTTTCAAAGTCATAGTGATTATCCAGCTTTCACTGTGGTTTCCCACATCTTATGTCCTGTTTTCATGGAGGCAGGAAAGGGGGTGAGACCTAGGCAGGATTGATGAAATTTATCTCTCAGCAACAAAAGAATAAGGAAGGCTGCTGCTGTGGCTCACACCTATAATCCTAGCACTCTGGGAGGCCAAGTTGGGTAGATCGCCTGAGCTCATGGGTTTGAGACCAGCCTGAGTCAGAGCAAGATCTCGTCTTTAATAAAATAGCTGGGTGTTGCGGTGGGCACCTGTAGTGACAGCTACTTGGGAGGTTGAGGCAAGAGAATCACTTGAGCCCAAGAATTTGAGGTTGCTGTGAGCTGTGACACCATGGCAGTCTACCCAGGGCAACAAAGTGAGATTCTATAAATAAATAAATAAATACATTTCAAAATATAACTATTAATCCATTTTCTCACAAAAATAATCTAGATTCTTTTTATATTCTCAATTATACATTTTAGTTTTCAAATAAAATCACTATAAAGGAATGATAAACACGGTCACACAAAAATAAAATGGGTACAGTTTTGCCAATATAACCTGATGCTTTGAGCAAATTTTTTGCTTTCATATGAGCAGGATATAGTGAAGGCATTTACCTTGAACATATGACAGGCCAGTGCAAGCAAACTGAGGTGTTTCCAGGGGCTTGGAAGCAAGCAGGCCACCTGCTCTTAAGGTAACTACTAACCCTTGAGGAAAAAGTATTCACTTATGAGAGGTAGACCATTTAGACTGGGCTTTTGCAAAAACTCATAAAGTAGAACCAAAAATTCTTTTTTAATGTACTTTAGAGCTATGGTTTGATGTATGTTTGCTGAGTGAATATTATTTTATTCTTTCCAATAATATTTCATCGGTGCCATCAATGGTAAAATGCACCATTATTTCATGCCCCCTTAAGGGGTTATAAAATACCGTTAATTAAACTGTGATGCATCCTTGATTTCAATGAAGTGGGGGGAAAGCACCTTAGAATCAATGAAACACAGTAACACTGAAGCCTACTGACTTCCAGATTCCAGGCTACAATGTTTCTATAGGAGAATTCACTAGCTGGTGACCAAGACTACTAACCTGCAGCAAATCATCCTAGAGGATTATCATTCCCTGACTTGAACATTTTTATTCAGCTTAAACCACGTTAAGTATTTCCATAATACACTATTGGTTGTTTATGTAAGAGCAACTTATGTCCTTCTTAGCTTCCCCAGAGAACTGTCCATCCCTTACCCAATGGTCTGTGAGCCCAGTTCTCTTCCCCTATCACAAGTTCCCCAATATACACACATGCACACACATTCACACACATTCACGCACACAAACACATTTACATGCACACATTCACACACACAGAGACATACATACACACAGCACCAGACAACTTCCTTTGAACACAGTCAGCTCTGATCACCAGCATTTCAGGAAGGCTTAGCACTCCTTACCACACGGCGGGTGGGTGGGTGAGCACATGCTCTGTCCTCACCTCCCCTCAATCTCTCATTTGGCCTTTCACGCATGTGAAGCTGTTTCTTGAAAGGTACTTTTCTGGTGTCTGTGGTCCCATGTTCTCCTGGTTTTGAAGCTTCCTCACAGTTGTTATTGCTGATGTACTTAACACTGTTTTGTGACTTTAAATTTTTTAAAGTGAGCTACTTGTGAACTAAAACAAAATCTTAAGCCCCCTAGATAACTGAGTGGACCCTTCTTGGCCAAGGGAACACCAGAAATACCCTAAAGCTGAGTTGCCTCATCATGCCCACCCCCTTCTTGGAGATATCCTTTATAACTCTTTAGCAGGCCTAAGGCTATATAAGGCAAAGCTTCAAGCACTCTTTTTGTTGTTGCTGTTTGAGACAGAGTCTTACTCTGTTACCTCTAGAGTGCTTTGGAGTTGTCACAGCTCACAACAACCTCAAACTCTTGGGCTCAAGAGATCCTCTTACCTCAGCTTCCTGAGTAGCTGAAACTAAAGGCATGTGCCACGATGCCTGGCTAGTTTTTCTATTTTTAGCAGAGACAGGGCCTTACTCTTGTTCAGGCTGGTGTTGAACTTCTGAGCTTAAGCAATATACCCACTTTGGCCTTCCAGAGTGCTAGGATTACAGATGTGAGCCACTGCACGTGACCAAAGCTTCATTTCTTTAACCAATTACAAATTAAAGAAGCTTTAAACCCACTGAAAACCTGTGCGCGCGCGCGCGCACACACACACACACACCTGCCACTTTTGAGATGTCCGCTTTTGGGAACCAAACCAATGTACTTTACAGAATTTAGGTCTTTTTCCATTAATATCTTAAAATTTGTGTCATGGATTTCCACTTACATGGGACAATTAAACACAAGAAATCCCACCTACATAAGAGAAAAAAGTCAAAAAGGCACAAGACTAAAGGCAACAGAAGTACACGTGGGATGTCAGCAGAATTCTGGATGCTGAAAGGGATGCATAAGGGGTGACTGACTTAGCCTTGTTGACTAAGTCTGTAGTGGCAGATGTGACTCAGAGGTAATATAATTTAGAGCACAGAATCTCAGTCATGTTCAGGAAGTAGAGGGGCCTAGTTCCTGTAAAAATGGAAGTGCAGGATGAAGCCAAAATAGGCTTAGTTGAAAATTGTCATAGGATGAGTTAGGGCATAGGTCTCCTTCTCTATCCTTTGAAATTAGGCATAATGAAACTATCCACGTTAGAATATAGAAACAGCAGGAATAAATAGTAATCAAAGTCTGATTTTTATAAAAGTATACATATGGCCGTTGAACTAGTCATTGCTCCCGAACTTCCTTGCTGTTGTAACTGCTTAATGATACTATCCTCCCAAGGTTGTGCCTCCCCCCCTTATTTTTATAGATAATACTGTTGCTGTAAATCCTAAGACTTGTGGTTCTATAGATAACATTGCTGTTGCTATAAATCCTAAGACTGGTCTTTGAGCTATTCCTCATACTCTGCATGGAGGGTTGCCTACAGATGCTAACTTACTGTGCTACTAGTTGTATAAAGATAATAAATGGCTGTGTTACCAGTTTATTTATTACTATTCTATACTTTTTATTGTTATTTTAGAATATACTTCTACTTATAAAACAAAACTATAAAGGACCTCAGGCAGGTCCTTCAGGAGGTATTCCAGAAGACGGCATTGTCCTCATAGGAGATGACAGTCTATGACTGTTATTACCCCTGAAACCAATGGGACAAGATGTAGAGGTGGAAGTCAGTGGCAGTTATGATCCTGACCCTGTGTAGACCTGGGCTAATGTGTTTATGTCTTTATTTTTAACAACAACAAAACCTTAAAAGTGGATAGATGTGGGAAAGGATCCAACAACATTGAAACCCTCTACCCGGGAAACCTCCCAACTGAGAAGATAGTATCTGTGACTTAATTCTGTAAGTTCATACCTGGCCAATCAGCAGACCCAGTTCCCCGGCTCTTTGCTTGTCTGATACAGAGTTTTCCCCATTCAGGGCTAGACAGGGAACCCCATTTTCTAGGACTTGGCAATTTCATGTAAGCTGGGCCTCTTCTGAAGTAGATGCCCTGCCATTTTTTGCCCAGAGCTGGAGGGACTGCATTCATTTGTTAATACACTCATCAACATTGAAAAGGTGTCTTCCATCTATCAACTCCTGGACAAATGTAATTCTTAAGACCTAATACCCCTAGACAAAAGACACACGCAGAGATTCCCACTTGGGTCTTTGCCTCTGTCAGAAGCTCTGGTGATTTTTATTCCTTCTGTATTCCTTCCTATCTAATGAATCCTATCTTACCAGTGATCTGTGTGGTCTGTGGGTTCATTCATTCTTCCAATCTCCAAGACCAAGAACCTACTGCAGAAAAAAATTCTACCGACAAAACCAGCCTTAAAAACTTTAGCCCCGAAGATATCAAGGAGTTGGATTTGAGAAATTACTCCTGGCATTCTTGCCTGACATTTTACAAAATAAAGCTTTTTCTCCACTGCAACCCTTGCTGGGTATATTGGCTTTCACAGGGCAGTGGGCAAGAGACCTGGTTGGGCTATAATAATAACCCCTCTCTAGTCTGTCAAAGGAAGTGAGATACTCATGTACATAAAGAGGTATGTATAGAGGTTGAGCTAGAGAGGCTGTGAACTTGGCAATGCAAGAAAATGAGACTGAGTTGCTATGCTGAATACTAAAAGGTTGTATAAAAGTCTATGTCATAAATATGAGATCCCTGCCAGCCTTCTCCCACTAAACTCCCCAAACAGAGGCAATCAGCAGACTACTCCTCCCTCAGGTAGGACAAGAAAGGACTTATGTCTTAGGAAACCAAGCAACTGCCAACACATGTAGCTCTCCCCCAGGGAAGCCTTAGCCCACAATGCTGTGATGAAGCAAGTGGTCAACAGGTAGTACTTGGTCACAGAGAGCATTTTAGGGCCTCAATTTTAAATATAAACAGATAACCAAGGATTACCATAAAATCAAGGGAAATTTCTAACATGAATTATAGAGACCTCAAAGCAATGAAAGAGAAAAAGGGGGGAATTTGGAAGAAACAGAGATAATAAAAAAAGGAGAAAACTACCAAAACGTCATTATTAATTTTCATAGATACAAGAAAAATATTACATAGATGAAACAGGAAACAGGACTCATTAAAAGAATAAGAAAATGTTCTTGAAAAATGTATAAGGATATTAGAAATAAAAGACAAAGTTGAAGAAATCTTCCAGATTTAAGGGAATCGACAGAAGAAATTGTCAAAAAGATGAAAAATCATGAGGAAAAGGTTTAACATCCACAAGAAAAAGAAAAGTGAAAACGCCAGTGAAGAAATTATCAAAGAAATAACACAAGAAGCTCCAAGAATTAAAGAACACTGGTGAGTTTCAAGGTCAAAAGGACCCACAAGGTACTCAGCTCCTTGAATAACAAAAGATCCTCACCAAGGCACATCATGGTGAGATTTTACAAACAAAACTTTCCAGAAAGGGAATAGTAACAACCAGGTTACACAGAAATGATCAAGAATCAGAGCCATTCAATTTGTCAAGAGAAACATGGAAACAAACAACAATTAGCTAAAATATTAAATGTGGGGGAAGAATAAAGACAATTTCAGACATACAAGTCCTCCACGGTATCTACCAAGCATGCCTTTTCTGGAAGCCTGGGAAGGAAGCATTCCACCAAAATCAAAGTGAAGAATGAGGAAGACCATGCACCCAGGAATCAGAAAATCCCTCACGGGAGAAAGATGATTCCTTAGGATCATGGTGAGTGGAAGTCTCTTAACAATAATCCAACCAGCATTCCAAAGGACTGAAGAAAGGACTACTTCCATGAAAAAACCGGAACGGACAGATTATTTGACATATATAATTGTGTGGACGAAGTGTTCATGGTTCCACTGGCTGGGGGTAATCTGTGACATGCACAGTAGAAAAGCAGCAAATAAAAACAGTTCAGCCACTAATTCTCAAGAAAACAAAAAGTTGTACAAATAAAAAAGATGTAATATGATGCAATAAAGTTGAGTTCCTGCTTAAAAAAAAAAAAAAAGAAATGAAATGAAATCAGAAAGGAAGAGCAAAGAGAGGGAAGGAGCGAGGGGCGTGGGGATTTGGTTTGTGCCACGCCTTTTGGGCGCAAGACACGACTGCAAGAGGGACTTTACCTAAAAAATGCAATCAGTGTAACCTGGTTTATTGTACCCTCAATGAATCCCCAACAATAAAAAAAAAGAAAAAAAAAAAAGATGTAATAAGTTGTAAATAAAATTTACAGTGTCAAAATAAACATTGTATATTTAATCGAAAATAGTGATATTGGGAGAAATGAGGAAGGAGAAATGTTGTAAGAACCTAATATGAATGTTAGAATCTTAATTTATTTATAAGAAAATCAGTAGATTTGGTACTTTCAATATACTGAGCAATAGAAGTATAAACAGTTATTTAGAATTAAAGTGGAACACACCAGAAGAAACAGTTAAAAGAATTAACTGTTTCTGGAAAACAGAAATCTGGAATAGAGATATATTAGGGCTTGAGGACTGTAGTTTTTCCGTTATAAGTTTTGTGGTACTATGATGTTTTAAACCATGTGTTTTTACTTTGATACAAACAAAAACAGATTTTATTTTATTATTTTATTTATTTATTTATTTATTTTGCAGTTTTTGGCTGAGGCTGGGTTTGAACTAGCCACTTCCAGCATATAGGGCCAGTGCCCTACTCCTTTGAGCCACAGGCACTGCCCCAAAACAGATTTTAAAATGATGCCAGAGGGCAATGTTTTCAGCACAGGCAGAAGCACCAGCTGCCTCTTGAGTTAATGGCCCCATGCGGAGGTGCACATATGTAGCTACAGGAGGCTGAGGCAGGAGGATTATGGAGCCCAGGGGTTGGAGGCTGTAGTGCACTATGATAATCACACCTGTGAATGGCCTCTTCTCTCCAGTCTGGCAACAGAGTGAGACCATATCTCACATAAAAATAAAAATAAATGAAGAAACTAAGGCTTACGAAATTAAAGAGTTGCCCGCAACAAGTGAATACATTCGCAACAGCCCAAGCTACTTCTAGAGCAGACTACACTTTGCATACGTGTGTTGGATTTGACATAGAGGAAGATGCATGGAAAATATTTACTAGAAACATGGAAGAGTTTGAATTAACAAATGTTGACATGGTTTTGTTGGAGGCTTTTGATAGTTCATCTGCCTGCTGTCCAGCAGGATGCCAACACCCAGACACAGCAGGGTTGACAGCAGAGCAAGAGATCATTCCACATACTGCTAAACAGGGAGATGGGAGGAATTTCTCAAATCCGCCTCCCAGAGAACTGGGGAGACAGGATTCGTAAAGACGGTTTGGTGGGCAGAGGATTAGGCAATCAGAGCCCGCTAATTGGCTGGCTTGGAGAAGAACCATCAGTCCTTTGGTGTGGGCTGCTGCTTGGGTGGGTCAGTCACTCCGCCCCATGCAGGACCTGGAAGATACCTCAGAAAGTACCCGAGGTTCTAAACAGGTGTTGTTATCTAGGGGGAAAAGTTTAGCATCTTTATGACTACCAGCTGTGCCCTTTCAAGTGGCAATTATAGAGAAGCAAACAAGTAGAGAGTGACTATTTATCAAGCAAAAGATATTATTATTATTATTTTAGCTAAGGCCACTCCTTCGCAGAGTTTTGGGACCCTCACGCAAGTTCCTGCCTTGCATCTCTTTGTCAATTTGTTAGGGAAGTTTCAGTGCAAGGTGACGTGTGCTTATTAGCTAAAGGAATGTCCAAGTCCCTTGATATAGTAATTCTGAATCATCTGTTTGGGACCAAAACTAACAGGGGTACATATGTGGCTTTGTGAAGATTGCACTGAACATAGCAAGAATATTCTTGTCATAAATCCTCAGCTAGAGAACATTCAAAATAAGTCCACAGAATGAAAAATCAAGGTAGATACTATTGCAGAACTGTGATATGACCAGTCAACAACACACAAATTTCATAAAAAGACATCAGTGAACACTGAAATAAACCTAAATCAGCTTCCTTTTTTGTAAGGGTCTATGGCACACCTTTTGGGTATGGGACACAACTACAAGAGACAACTACCTGACAAATCAAATATCGTAACCTAGTTGTTTATAACTTCACATTAACCTGAAATTTTAAAAAAAATCTCTAAAGACAAAAAGCAACTTAAAATCTAATTAAAATAAATTAAAATTTTGTTTACTAAAAAGTGCCACAAATTATATCTTACCCAGGGATATAATAAATGGTATATTAGTAAAATATTGATTACATTTTTTTGTTTTTTGTTTTTTTTTTGAGACAGTCTCACTATGTCACCATAGAGTGCTGTAGCATCACAGCTCACAGCAACCTCAAACTCTTGAGCTTAAGCAATTCTCTTACTTCAGCCTCCCAAGTAGCTGGGACTCCAGGCGCTGGTCACAATGCCTGGCTATTTATGTTTTTTTTGTTGTTGTTGTTGCAGTTGTCATTGTTGCTTAGCTGGCCCAGGACGGGCTTGAACCCGCCAGCCTCAGTGCATGTGGCTGGCAATGTAACCACTATGCTATGGGCACCAAGCCTGATTACATATTTTTTTTTATTGTTGGGGATTCATTGAGGGTACAATAAGCCAGGTTACACTGATTGCAATTATTAGGTAAAGTCTCTCTTGCAATCATGTCTTGCCCCCAGAAAGTGTGACACACACCAAGGACTCACCCCTCTCCCTCCATCCCTCTTTCTGATTACATATTTTTAAAAGGTCATTGTCTTTTAGAGACACATACTCACACACACCACACACATACATACATACATATATAGATAGATAACATTTTCCAAATGAAATGTTACCCTCCCCCCAAAAGGTGCTACCCACAAAATTGAGAATCACTTTAAGTATCCTGGGCATTTTTCTTTTTTACAGGATATGATGATTATCCTGAATTTGTTCATAAGACTTTTAAGGCCAATCTTATTCTTTGGGAGACTATGAAACAATGAAAAGGAATTTGGTATTGAACCCACATCATTTCCAAGACTGACTTAATTCTCTTACAGTCTTTTTGAATCTTCTAGTCTACAGCAACCAGTATACTGCTAGGTATAGTCATTTTAAAGATAATTACTTATTAGGCTGGGTGTGGTGGCTCACGCCTATAATCCTAGCACTCTGGGAGACCGAGATAGGTGGACCGCTGAGCTCAGGAGGTCAAGACCAGCCTGAGCAAGAGTGAGACCCCATCTCTACTATAGAAAAAACTAGCTGGACATTGTGGTGGGCACCTGTAGTCCCAGCTACTCAGGAGGCTGAGCCAGGATTGCTTGAACCCAGGAGTTTAAGGTTTCTGTGAGCTATGATGATGCCATGGCGCACTGATAGCTCTCACCTAGAGCAAGAGAGTGAGACTTGGTCTCAAAAAATAAAGTTACTTATTGAGCTTTCTTCTTAGTAGTACAAAATATAATAGTGTATATCAATGACACCTTAGAATTAGTGAAATGATAGCTGAGTTGAACAGAAAAAAGTTTCAATTAAAATACTACATACTCTAACAATGCTTTTTTTATAGATGTTTGAATGAAGGAAAAAAATTGCCTCTTAGAATTGATGAAACACAGTATTTATTTTCCTGAAAAGTACCCTGTCACATCCCAATCCTTCATCTCCATACTTAATCTTTAAAATCAGTGGAGCAGTATATCTACCTGTACTTCTAGTTTGTCAGTAGTGTCCCCACTTAACCCCACTTGTCTCCATAGCACTAGTTTGCAAATACCAACTTTGTATGTTTCTCCTTCTGTGCAAAGTCAAGCAAGATGCCTTGTTCCATAAAAACTCAGAGGATGAATAAACATTTCCTTTTGCACCTTCAGAGTGCTGTGTGCTCAGTAGGTGCGCTCACAGGCTAATCTGCCTGTGTAGACAAGGACTTGCACTCTACACCAGTCAAGGTTTATCACTGCAAGGAACAGAAACTCACTCTATTTAAACAGGAAAGGAATTTGTCTGAAGCAATTTGCAAAATCTCCAGGTAGAAAACTGGGTTTAGAGGCCATGTAGCCAAAACTGATGCTTAAAATGCTGACACAGAACTGGCCCCACAAGTATACTGCTACTGCCACCACTAGGCCCAGACTGGAGCTGGCCCCACTGCCCCTCCCGCAGGGGCACTGCCAACTGGATCATCTGGTTACTGGGGCAGAGCCTGGGTACTGGGCCCAGGCCTATAGTACAGGGATGTTTGGGAAGGGAAACATCTGGCACTTTCAGCCTTGATAGTGGGGAGTGGGCTCTGCCTTGTAATGTAACAAAGTCCCTGCGATAGTTAATTTTTTGCATCACTTGCAGAGGGATGCCCAATTAAACAGCATTTCTGGGTGTATCTGTGAAGGTGTTTCTGGAGGAGACAGGCATTTGAACTGGCAGCCTCCTTAACTCGACTGCCTTCCCAGTGTGTGGACATCATTCAAAACACCGAGGGCCTGAACTGAATGCTTGCTCCTGCTGCCTTGACGACCAACATGCGGCAACAGGCACACTCTGCTTGGCATAAGTGTCAGTTACTTGGATGCCACAGTTTCACCTACTTGCCTACAGATTCCCACTCTGTCAGGCTTGAGCACAGAGACATCATCACAGCTCACTGCAGCCTTGAGCTCCTGACCTCAGGAGTTCCCAAAGTGCTAGGATTACAGGCATGAGCCACTGCGCCTGGCCATCTTCCTCATATTTCTTATAAGGATTCATGGAACCCCGGACCAAATCTGTGCACTCTAAAAGAAATGTGCCATAAAATAAGTAAAACACTACTTGTTATAAAAAATTAAACATAAATATTCTATTGGCATACAGGTTCTTCAGAAAATATGGCTTCCAAATTCTGAAGGGTAGAATATTCCTATTCTTCTTTTAAAGAAAAAAGGAAGAATTGGACTTGTATAGTAAATTCATTCCAGAGACTGGCTCACATTTTAAATAATGTCAACTACTACAGTGAAAAAGATTTAGAGAGCAGAGTTTATGATGTCATTGGTGATATCTGTTAAACCAAAAAAAACAGCTGTGGGATAAATAAATTATTAGTTTCATCATGAATGAAACCTTCCAAACATATGTCATGTTTTTACCAACTACTACACAAGGAAAAATAGAAAGGAGAGTTACAGCAGCTGAAATAAGCTCTTATAAGCATTCTAATTACCCAAGTCCTAATACCAATAATTAAAATGGAAACTTAGGTTTAAAAGCTATGTAAGGACCTTTGAATCTGCACTCATTAGATGGCTTGAGACTGATTTTTTTCAAGGGGCTTAATGAGCTCTCCATAGGCATTTACCATAATCAACTCCGCTTTGCACCAAGAAAGCAAAGAATCGAATTGTGAATTATTTCAACTGTCATCTAAGAACATTATATATAGTGCACAGACATTATACAAATTGTCCAATTTCATCGATAGTTAAGTTATTTATCCCTAAGAACCACCGTAACACTTAAGTTTATTTATAGATACAGAGATTGGGGTTGGCATAACATTTTTTAATGTGCATATCTTCCATTTTATAGTACAAAAACTGATGTAAAATATGACTTGCTCATGGTCAGCACAAGTGAGTTGGAAGGTTAAAAGCTCCTGGGATGCAAGAACATATTGTCTTCAGAATCTCTAAATTCAGAGTATTTACTGAGGGCTTAAAATATGAACTGAGCACAGTTTCCGTTAAAGCTGCCTCTAGGTGATAGTCCACATGAACTGTCATTAGATATTACTGCAGTGAGCTTTTCTTTAATAAGTGGTGTCTGCATGAAACCTCACTAAAGATAAAACCTGTGGTCTAAATAAATGCCTTGAAATTTTAGCTACATCTAAATGTCCTTGATCACTTTTCCCCATATATTATCAGAATTAGAAGGCAGAACATGTTTGACAAATGCTGCAAAGAGGAACAGTACAAATGCCTGAAATAGAACTGTTTTCTGCTCTATTTTGAAGGATAAAGATTTGGGAAGAAAGACTCTGTGAACTTCATCGTTCTATAGTTTAACACAGGATGATTTTTATGAGTTTAAGAACCTATCGTAAAATATAAAGTGGAAATTTAACCCCATGTGTGGATCCTCAAACATTTCAGTCTCCTGTGAAAGGTACCCAGACTTTGTTGACAGACGCACCATCTAGAGTAACACTTGGTCATCAGTTGCTGGAGTTATGCAAATAAACTGTTCTTTACATGGACTGTATTAGTTTGATCTTCCCTGGATGCCTCTGATGCTGATCAATAATATAATAAAAGCACCTTCTAGGTCTTCAAACACACAAATGTATGTGGTGTATTATTTTTTTTTAATTAATTTCATTTGGGACATTCAGATGGTCACTTTCACATAATGCTTTATCTGGAAAATGTACATTCTTTCCATCATCAGAATCTGCTTCCTTAAAGATAGCTGGAGCAAATATATAGTTAAAGTAAACAATATTTGATAGAACAACAAAGTGTCAGTAAGAAATAAGTTGGAGAATGCTTTAAAATAACTAAATGAATAGAACTGGAATGTTCCTAACACAAAGAAATGATAAATGCCTGACCTGAGAGATAGCCCAATTACCCTGATTGGATTAAGTCACATTGTGTGTCTGTATCAAAATATCGCATGTATCCTATAAAGATAAAGAACTATCATGTACCCATAATAATTTTTAAAATTAAAAAAAAATTTTAAAAGATAGCTAAACAAAATCAGAAAATAATCATAATTTAATGACTTTCTCTTTGAAGTAGCAGATTTGCTAAAACCAATATATCTGCTTACCTTATTTTAGGAATATGTGCCAGAAGAAGCAAGTGAATACTGACCAGCAGTACAAATATTATATTTGAAAATCTACTTTTATACAAAAGTAATAAAACTTTTAAATAATATATTCCAGGGTCACGTGGTGATGACTTTTTTACCCACAGAGACATGACATCGTGGAAAGGGAATGAAGGGGCGCTGAAGGTTTGAGTCCAAGGGCAGATCACCTGGCACCTTAAATGCAATGAGATGCATCCACCCAAGCACCATTTGCCCAACTGTACACTTGTCACTCTTAGAATTCCCCTTCCATTCCCACTGGCAACTATTTAAAATCTTCCTTTTAGAATTCCCATCTCATTTCCCTCATTCTCAGCAGGCCACTCTGTCCTCTGATTAAGGCCACTAGAAAAATCCTTTACCTTTAAGCTCCACTCCACTATCTATAAACACAGGGGTTTCTTTTCTCCCAGGATAAGATCTCACTCTCTTATTCACAGCCAGCCAGGTCAAAACTTCTAGGCCTCTTCCTCCCTGAGTGGGAGTCAGGGTCTGTCCCAGGCTCCTGCAGAAAAGAATCTCCACCCCCAGCACACAACACACCACAGGCAAGTCCCCCAGTTGCTGGTGCAGATCCCTGCCCTGCCCCCTGTCCCCTTTTCATCTTTGTATCCTTGGCACCTTTCATGAAGCCCAGCAAGCACAGGTGCTCAGCAAATATGTGCTGAATCCAACCTACTCATTTTAAAGCATGAGTTATTTCCAATAGCTTAAACCAGAGCCCAGCTTGTCCCAGATTGTCTGCAGGACAGCATCGCATATGATTTCTGCTCCACTTTGTTTTTTCAACCCATAAGTGACCCAAAAAAGGAGGAATGAAACATTTCCAGTAACTAAGGTTGCCAGAAAAAAATACAGGCTGCCCAGTCTAAACTGAACTTGAGACAAACAACTACTTTTTAAAAAAATTATATCTCAAATATTGTACAGGATACATTTATATTACAGACAATTCACTGTTTTATCTGAAATTCAAATTTAACAGGACAGTCTGTATTTTTATTTTCTAAATCTGACTACCCTAACAGTGACTTTTTAAAAAATTCCCATAGGCCTCAGGGAATGCTTCCTCAGGGTACCTGGAGGTTTATATCCAAACTTCTTGGTTATCCAGATTTTATGTTTGTTAAATGATGCCGGGTTTCTTTCTGAGCATCTCAGAAACATACTTTAGGAAATGCTACTTATTATATAATGTTTATAATACCTATCAAGAATTTAAACACAAAGAATACTGTAATGTTGTTCAAAATCTCTTGGAAAGCTAGTATTTATAGATTTATTACTATGCCTGAGTTAACTTCTAGCTGCATGTATTGATAATTAACAATTTTTAAAAATATCATTTTTCTTTTCTTTTTTTCTTTTTTTTTTATTTTGAGACACAGTCTCAAGCTGTCGCCCTGGGTAGAGTGTTGTGGTGTCACAGCTCACAGCAACTTCCAATTCCTGGGCTTAAGTTATTCTCTTGCCTTGGCCGCCCAAGCAGCTGGGACTACAGGCATCCACCACAACACCTGGCTATTTTTTGGCTGTAATTGTCATTGTTGTTTGGCAGGCCCGGGCTGAATTAGGACCCACCAGCTCTGGTGTATGTGGCTGGCGCCTTAGCCGCTTGAGCTACAGGCACTGAGCAGAAAATATCATTTTTCAATTAAATCAGCAAAACACAATAAGAAAAATAAGCAGATCTTTCATTTTGGGATTTCTTTTCTTCTTTAATCAAGCCCAGCAGCAATACCGGTCCTCACTAACAGGCCTGCAGAAGCAGCCTGGCAGGCGGGGGTGGAGCTGTGATGTAACCACACAGGTCTTTGTTTAAAAAGCTTTCCCTAAATGTGAAACGTCTGCGAATTGAAGCACTTGGGCTTCACCGTGAATGGGCAGGCAAGAGAAAAGAGTTGTCTCAGCATCTTGTACTAGAGGCTGGAAATTTTGGTCCACAGAGGAATTCCTCATAGGTTCACAAAAAGGGAGAAACACGGGCTTTTTCTGCAAAGGAGGATCATCTTTAAATACCGACTGTTGGGTGTACCAGTTCACCAGTTAGTGGTGCTGGTGCAATGGAAGTTATAAACCAAAGTGTAGGGACAGAAGCTGGACAGCCTGTCCCATTCCCGAAGGTTCCCTACACTAATGGGTTTTCTTTCAGTGTTCTGGACTGTGAGGACGTCCTGCAGAGAAGACGTTCATTTCTTTTTCCCATGATAGACATTAAGAAGAGACAAACATCTCCCAAGGTAGGAGAATGTGCCTTTGCCGAAACGTCAGCTGGCCTGGCCTGGGGAGGTCCCTCTGGGGAGGGAATGACTAAGTCTGCCCTAAGTATGTGTTGTCATAAGATGATAATGATTTCAGACGCTGATCCCAGAACAAGCACACTACCTGCTTTCCACCATGTTGGCAGCACCAGCGAAGGACGATTGTCACGCTGCCCGCACGACACGCACTGCGCCGCGGAGACGCAGAACAAAGCCTGGGTGGCTGCCCGGAGCCGGCCTCTCCAAGTGACAGTCCCAATTTATGGCTCTACCCTAAAGCTCGGTGGGAGTCAGGAGTGTCTTTTTCCTCGTTGGTGGTTAAAGGGACGAAATGTGGAAAGCTCAGGGCACAGGTTGGGCTTCCGCCTGCCTGCGCAGAGCAGTAAGACAGACATGCATATTTATTAAACTTGATCTGAAGCGAGCGAGCCTGCGAGGTCGTTCCTGAAATATTCATAAGGTGTGTTACCGGATTCGCCACTTGGAGGTTGAGCAGCCACACGGTGCGTGGGGGCAGTCGGCACCCACAACAGCACCAGCACCCCCACCACACTCCGCTGCTCCGCGGCTGTCGCTCCCCACCCGCCTGGTCAATCTCACCTGTCCAGGAAGGAGCTTCTCTAAAGTGCGGGGCGTCCCCGCAGGTGGCTCCTCTCGGCTCGCGGCCAGGAGGACCCCGGCCTGGTCGCACGGGCCTGGCTCTCGGGGCGGCAGCCCGCGAGGCAGGGGGTGCCGGGGACCCACCGACCGCGCGACCCGGCCGGGCCGCCCTGCGTCCCCGCCTCCGGCTTTGGCTTCGCCGGGATCCGGCCCGCGGCGCTCAGTCGCTAGGCGACCACGCGGGCCGGGATGCGGACAGCCTCTCCCGCCCATCTGCGGCGCCGAGGGTGTGGGGGGGAGAGGTCCACCGTCCCGGCGGACCCCGAGTCCCTGCACCGGGGAGCGCGCGCTTCCATTCCCGTCCCCTCTGCCCGTTCCCGTCGTTGCGGCGGCCCAGACGCAGCCGCCCGCACCGACCCCCGCGCGCTCGCGGACGCCTCTCTCCTCCCCAAGGGCATTTCCTCTCGCCCTGCGGCTCCGCTCGGGTCGCCCCTCACCTGGCCTCGGCGTCGCGCTCAGCACCCCCCGGCGCGGGGCGACGCGGGCTCCATCCCGCCTCCCCAGGCTCCGGCTGCGCGCTCCGCGGGTCCCGGCGCGGGGCTGGACAGGGCGGCAGCGGCCGCCGCTCAGGCTGCGGGCGGGGCGGGCGGGAATCTGGGTCGCGCCGAGCCGAGCGCAGCGCAGCGCGTCGTGAGGCCGGAGCCGGCGGCGGGAGGCGGCCACGAGCAGCCGGGCAGGGCGCGCGGAGGTTCCCCGGAGCCGGCGCGGGCGGCGACTGAGCATGCCCAGCCCAGAGCCGGGGGCGGGCGCGGCGCGGGGCGGGGCGGGGAAAGGGTTAAATCTGCGGACCCCGCCGCGCTGACCCGGGGCGGGGGCGGCCCTGCGGCCTGGTGTAAGGGCCCCGGCGTCTACCCCTGGGAGGCGCCAAGGACGGGAAGATGGTGAACCTGACATGACCTGTCAGTGGGATTCCCGAAGAGTCCCTTCCCCCGGGAATTGTTCAGACGTCAAAGTTTGTTTTTAGTTCAGAGCCCCGGGAGCCTCCCAGCGCGGAGACCCGCCGCTCACCTGCCTCCGGCGCCTCCAGGCCTCGCCCGCCCTGCCGCGTACTGGACCAGTCGGGTCAAGTTCTCCAAGAGCCAGCTCTGTAATTAGGTGTAATTGAGAGATCGTGTCAATCCTCGCAGGTCCATATCTGCATTTCAACCCGACCTTCAAAAACAATGCCTTAACCCCGGGGTTAATTATAATGGGACGTGTTGTAGGCCCCATGCTCCGGGGCTATTCTGGGAGCACTGCCCCGCAAGACAACAGCACTGGCCCCAGAACCCACTTTCTACACACGCACAATCCTTGCTTTTGGGATTGTATTTCATGTTCGATGAAGAACGTTTTCTCTATAGCTAATCACCGGATTGGGGAAAGAGGATGAGCTTCGAGGTCAGCGTGGATTTCGGTGTCACCTCGCCATTCTGGGCCTCTGTTTCCTCACCTGTCCCCTGGAGACTGGTGACTCCTACCTCTGTGAGCTATTGGAGGATTACCCAGGAGCCGGTGGCAAAGAGTATCCCGGATCCCCAAAGCACCTGTCACCTAGCAGATGTCCCTTTAGTTCCTTTAGGTTCCACTTCCATTATTATGATTTTATGAAAGGTTGGGTTAGTGATAATCCTTGAATGACGAACGTTTATCATATTCCCTCTTCACATCAAATGGCCTGAGAGTCTTGATCTTTCTGATTTTTTTTATCGTTATTAAAAACATCAGCCACTATTTACTTTTCCTTCCACACTCCAGTTTCTTCATACTTCCTTGAATAAACCTCTTGGGAAAAGCTTTACCAAGGCTGCATGTGAGGCCTTTTTGCAAGGAACAGCTTCTGGGGAAAGATTGATTTAGTAACCGCCTTATCTGCCTGATAAAACAATTCCACTCCATAGTCTTTTGAAAGTAATTTTATTTACTTGGGTCTCCCTGTGGTCCTTGTTTCACAACTATTCCATGGAGTAACATACACCTGTATAGAAGAAATTTACTTCCCACTTATACTGTCCACTTTAAGGTTTCAACTTTCGGAAGATAAACTTTTCATTATCTCCCAAGTATACTGTTTCCTTCACACTTTGCTTTATTCATAGTCCACCATTTCTGAAATAGCTTTCTCTTTCCATTCAAGGTCACTGTTCAAGGTTAAATGCTACTATCTCTCTGAAGCCTCACCCTGAACCTCAAGGTGGAGTTGATGCTGTGTTGTCCTACCACAAGTGGATCCTGCGACCCCAGCACCCACCACCGTCTACACCACTGTTTGGCCTTGCTAAACTATTTGGTGAGCAACCGTCATGCTCAGGTACCATTCTGGGTGTGGGAAAGCAGCAATGAACAGGGCAAAGTTCCTGCCTTCATGGAACTTACAGTCCAGTTGAAAAAGACAGGAAATAAACATACAAGCTATAAATAATCACTAAGAACAGAGATCAAGGATTTTTTTTTTGTCTTTGTGTTATCCATTGAATTAATCTATAGGGTCTTGATTCTTCCTTCCAGAAAATGTCAATAATAACGTTAATATTTGCCGGATGCTGACCAAACTTCAAGGAGATAGATCCCTTATACATATCAATGTATGTTGCTGCACCAATGGTTTTTACCCTTTTTTTTTTTTTTTTTTTTTTTTTGCCAGGGCTGGGTTTGAACCTATCACCTCCAGCATATGGAGTCAGTGCCCCACTCCTTTGAGCCACAGGTGCCGCCCAATGGTTTTTACCCTTTTCACTTGATTTCTTCAATTAAAACTGTGCTAACCCTGAATCACTCTAGGGTGGTACCTACAATCCTGTGTGATGAATGGAAGGTGATGGGAGAGGGCCGGAGAGTTTAATTTCCACACCAGATTATATCCCTTCTCCTATCTCAGGAATGGCGTTTCTCCAGGCTCAGCCTGGATTCCCGGACCTCCTACATCCCAAACATCTCTTCCAGGATCTTGCGCTACTCTCAATCCCTCATCTTCTCACCACCTTTTGGCTCTATTTAAGTCAGTGGTCATTCTCTGTCATACATCATCTGACTTTTTGGTTCTACTTAACTGTCAGACTGTCTTAAGCTTTCCTCTGAGCGTGAGGCACCACTTAGAACCCACTTTTCCAAAGCATGTCTCTACACCAGTTTTCCATAGCAACTACTGACAACCTTGCCATTGTTTAATGTGAGCTCTGGGGCAGGGTGTCATTCATTCTTGTTACAAAACTTAGCAGGTGGCCAGTATGTAATAAAAGTTTAATGAATGTTCATGGAATGAATGAATGAATTTATGTAGGTTATCAAGTCCATTTGCCTCCTTAGTCTATGGTTCTTTTCTGATTGGTCTTCCTACTAACTCCAGGGTTGGTTTACCAGAATTCAGCTCAAATTTTCCTTTCCTTATTTCTCTTTAGCCCCAAATTCACCGATTTTCCCCCTTTTGAGTTCTGCATTATTTTTGTATTTAAAAAAAACCCTGTTTAACAGATTAACATGCAATCAACAGAGAGGTTAAGTGAAGAAACTGAGACCATGGGATGTAGCATTACAAGTAATGAGTAAAGAATCCACAGAGGAGGATTTTGTGACTCTAAAACCTGTGCAAAGTTACAGCAGAAGAGCTGAAGAGGAAAGGGAAGAGTCAGAAGATTCTGGAGTCAGGAGAGCTGAAGAGGAAGGGGCAGAGCCAGAAGATTCTGGAATCTGGAGAGCTGAAGAGGAAGGGGCAGAGCCAGAAGGTTCTGGAATCAGGTGAGCTGAAGAGGAAGAGGAAGAGCCAGAAGATTCTGGAATCAGGAGAGCTGAAGAGGAAGGGGCAGAGCCAGAAGATTCTGGAATCAGGAGAGCTGAAGAGGAAGGGGAAGAGCCAGAAGATTCTGGAATCAGGAGAGCTGAAGAGGAAGGGGCAGAGCCAGAAGGTTCTGGAATCAGGCAAGAGGAAGAGGAAGAGCTGGAAGATTCTGGAATCAGGAGAGCTGAAGAGGAAGGGGCAGAGCCAGAAGGTTCTGGAATCAGGAGAGCTGAAGAGGAAGGGGCAGAGCCAGAAGATTCTGGAATCAGGAGAGCTGAAGAGGAAGGGGCAGAGCCAGAAGATTCTGGAATCAGGAGAGCTGAAGAGGAAGGGGCAGAGCCAGAATGTTCTGGAATCAGGAGAGCTGAAGAGGAAGGGGAAGAGCCAGAAGATTCTGGAATCTGCTTAGACTCCACATTGGCCCATTAGTGACACAGAGTTTGTTTCTTTTCTAGATGGGTGGATATACTTCCTTGCTCAGGCAATCTCTTACTGAACACCATCTTTAGGAATTTATTTGAATAAAAATTTCCCCACCCAGAGGTTTTTTTCTCTGGCAGAGTTAGATTGAGCAATGGAAAAGTCAGAATTTCCTTCCTGGATTATTTTGTGGGTGGGGTGGAAGTCGTGGCCCATTTATTTATTTTTAATCTAGCTCTTGTCATAAGCACTGTGACTTGAAGAATTGGTAGCAGGAAAGTATTCTTAGCATAATTAAACTAGAAAGGAAGCCTCTAGACATAAAAAGTCTTAGATGTCATCTAATTTTGCTTAATTGTTGTATAAAGGTGAGAAATTGATGTGTATAAGGCCACTCTGCTTTCCAGTAGAATAGGATTTATAGGCCTAGGGCCTGGATACAAAACTCATGTGGCAGTTGTACTTAACATGCTCATTAATATCTATAGTGATAAAATTGTGACTGGGATTCCATGAGAGTTAATCATCATGTCAGAGAATGCTTTAAGCCAAATAAGGTAAAGTTCTTAGACATATTGCTATGGCATTCAGTCTCAAAATGTGATCTAGAGAGGGTTTCCACTAGCTCAAGGATAAGTCCAAAAGGCAATTTATTTAATAACATCTGTTAAGCAGCTGCTAGACATATGTTAGACATTGGTGATAAAAGTTGGCTGTCATGTGGGATCTTGAGAAACTCATGCCTGGATAGAAGTATAAACATACACACACACATGCAAACATATAATACAGGCTTTTTTTTTAAAGGCTTGTTTCCAATAATTAAATTGCATTATTTACCTTGTATCCAGATAATTAAATCTGTATAAAGCCTCCTTTTCTTATCTCCATCGTCCAGACTCCTCTCTGCCTGGTGTTTGTGTAAGATGTCATTTCCTCATGAAAATACAGGTCACAAACTTTTGTGAATGATGGTGTTCAGGCCCCACTCTTGTCAGACTAGTCCAAGGAAGTTTAATTAATCTCTAAAAGATGGCTGTTTCTACAGAAATCTAAGAGCAATTAACTGATGTCAGACAACAGGGTAAAAGTTGAATATTTTGTGACTGATACAGCACATCCTGTTCCTACTTGGAAGTTTTAATGGGCCAATCTTGCAGGGGCATTTCCAGATGGGCAACCTCCACAAAAGGCATTAACATCATGAAGTGCCAGCTTCTATACTAGAATTTATTTATAAGTAGAAAATTTACATTTCTGAAGGCATAAAGATTAGCCAAGGTCAGTGAATGGAAGAAAGTTTATGCTTCTATGGGTCTATGAAAATCAGGCTATGGATCAAATCAAGAAGCTGTTATTATTTCTTCTCCAAAACTGATGGTACTTAGCTTGAAGTGAAACTTTTGGTGAAACTCTGGAATGACATATTGTCTATTTTGATGGCAAGATAAACTGGACAAATTACCCTTGATGACAAATCAAAAATGCATCTGTTGAAAATGAAGGAACCAGATATGACCTAAAATACATAAACTAAGTGAGCATGTCACTTACTTTGTAAGTGGTGGTGGGCTAGACAAGGCTATGTGAGACATTTTCTGTAACAGTTAAAACCTTCCAAGTTCTTAGGCCTCGGTAGCAGTGTAAAGGGAGCTCTGATACACTGAACATTTAAACTGCTCATTGCTGATCCTAAGTTTGAAATCCTCTTCAACATTGTTTTAAGTGAGATAGTGAATTTTGGTATTATTGTCAATGTGTAATTAAAAATTGCTCATGAACTCTTGGCCGTTCGGCTGGTCATGTCTGAAGAAATCAATGTCTAGGAGCCTCAGAACATACTCAATAACATCCAAGTCCCCCTACTTCTGGCATTGACTTGGAGGATGCAGTTAAGAAGGCTATAGCCAGCAAGCAGAGAAATGGCTCCTTCTTTTCTAATCCATTGGGGAAATAAATCTCCATTCTAAGATAAGGGACAGGTATCATCATTGGAAAGAAAATGGTTCTCCCTTTGGGGAAAAAATGACGGGGGGGGGGGAGAGGAAGAGCAAGTAATCATTAATCAGTATAAAAAATCTTAAGTAATGAAAAAATTTTTTCAGGTACAGATACCCAGATAGCCTAATAATTCTAAATAATTACAATTTATATATCGTCTTCATTAATATAACAGCCTATTTTCTCATATGTATTCTTTAGCATGGTAAAGCTGTCAGTAGACAGACAGTACTTTGCTGATTTGGCAGCACAATCTATGTGGCTAAACAATGTACATGTAGTGAAAAACTTGAATTGGGCCTTAGTTTACTTAAGAAAATTCTACTATACTTTTTTTTTTTTTCAGTTTTTGGCCGGGGCTGGATTTGAACCCACCTCTTCTGGTATATGGGGCCAGCGCCCTACTCCTTGAGCCACAGGTGCCACCCTATACTTTTTTTTTTTGAAGAATAAAAAAAAGTAGACACCAAAATCTTAGGCAAAATTCCATTTAAAACAGACGGCTTGGTTATATTAAACTATTAAAAGGACACATTCTAAAAATAGCTATTATATATTATAACATTTTTTAAGTTTCTTATTTCAATGCTTGTGAATTTGTGAAGTTGTTTTATTTCAAAACATTTTCTAATGAAAAATTCACATTTGACTTAATGTTAAATATACTATTTATTTCATAATAAAACTAAAAACTGAAAGCTTATTTATGTCTGTGGAGCAGGTTTTCGTTTTTATTTTAAAACTGATGAATTCTGATTCCAAATCTATGTAGTAGTTTGTTTATTTTCAGGTGAGATGGCACTGAAGATCAAGTTATGTTTAGACAGATTGGTACCTTAAATATCTTTTTTCTTTGGAATTTATCAACTTATAGTAGAAAGATAGGAAAATATAGTAAAGAAATTGTGTTCTTTTCCATGACAATTATTATGTGGTGAAGAATTTGTTTTAGGTTTTTGTGTACATTTTGATAAATATTTTAAAATGTTTACTAATTTCAGTAAAATCCTATATTATATGAACTATTAGAAAAAACTCTGTACTAAAAAGCCAAAGAAGGTAATTGTTGTCACTATATAACTATTTAACATTTCCCCTCATTTTCTAAAACATAATCTGGTAATGCACTTTGAATAAGTAAGGGACGGAGGGATTGATGAAAGATATGTAAGTGAATAGGTAGATAGTTAAAGAGAGAAAGGGAAGAATAAATTAATAATGAAGCTACTTTGTGGACAGGGTATTCATCTGCTCAGAATTTTCTGAGACTATCTAGATTTCAAGTATTTTCTTTCATTGTCAAATTGTGTGTCAGTGGTGAATCTCCATTTTTGATTTAGGAAAACATTACCATATGCGTGGAGACACATCTCCTACTAATTTAATATGCAAAACGAGGACGATTACTGTGATGTGCTGTCTTCATTTAACATTTATTGAGTGCTATGTGCTAGGTTCCGGGAGCACTGGAGGTATGAAGGTGAATACTGAGAAAACAGCCCCCAAATGCTCACGGTCTAGTAGTATAAAAAAGTCACAGAAACAGACAAACTTAGTGAGAGTCAGTGGTGGACTAGAGAAAAGGCCAGGTTTCTGAAAGGGCTCATTGGAAGGAGCATTTGTGATCTTCCTTCTTTAGTATGTCTGGGGATGTCCCACACACAATGGAAACTTTCCACCCAAGAGCCATGTCTAGGTCTCAGCTCCACGGCACATCATGGCAGTGCCCTGTTACTCACACAGCACAGGCATGCTGGTCACGTCAAAGTCTTTGGTTTTGCACAGCTCCAGGTTTCTAAGTGTATTAATCACAATATAAAACCACTTAGACTGATGCGCCTTTGGAAGTCTGACTTTTCAGCTCTTAAAATTCCATATTACAGCTGGGCTTATCTGTTTTTTCTTTTGTTAGTGTAGAAAGGTCATTTCTTCTATGAAGCATCTCTGAAATGTAAAGGCACAATTTATGAATTCACAATGCTTAACTTCCTTTACTTCAACAAGATTTCTTGAGTGCCAACTATAAATAAAATACAGTTCTAGAAGAGATTCCATATATTTAGGTCTAAAATAGTAGTAGTAGGACAATAATAATTTTACCTGAAGATAATTAAAATTATAAAAATAACAAGTAAAACAAGTTTTACTATGTGCCAGGAACTATTGTAAGCTTTTTCCGTATTAACTAAAATGACATCAGGGGCTCCCCCAGTATGGCATAATTGATTCTTGTAGACTTGGGAACAAAGGAGACGAGAAATTGTGTTGAATGTGCAAAAAAATAAAATTCCCTTTTAAAATCCTTTTTTAATTTGTTGGATCATTTCAGCTTATATACCTTAGAGCCCTTACGGAAGGGACTACTCCAGATGGTAGAATCATCAAAAAATTTTAAAGGCGGTCAAGCAGTCAGTGATAAAAGAGGGAACTCTGGAGGCTGAGGAGCCTCGAGTAGGTGAACTAATATGTCTTTTCTTATTTATTACATCTATTCTTTTATGAAACTAAAACACATGCTTTAATTCACCAGGTGGAATTCAATTATATTTTTCCTGGTCCCTATTATGTTCTCGTCTCTAGATCAAAATTCTGAGTGACTTGGATTCTTCATATGTGAAAGCAGACAAGCACCCTACAATAAGAAAGTAAGAGAAAAGGCATCTAAGCAAAGATAGAAGTTGAATCAGCAACGCCACCAGGCTTTCAACATCCCAGTGTAGAGTCAGCTTCAGATGAAAGAAGCGGGCTGCAAAATTGTCCACAAAGCCTTTCCTTTCTTGTTGTTCTCATTAAAATGGTAGAAAAGGGTGGCGCCTGTGGCTCAATGAGTAGGGCACCTGCTCCATATACCAAGGGTGGCAGGTTCAAACCCAGCCCCAGCCGAACTGCAACCAAAAAATAGCCGGGCGTTGTGGCGGGCGCCTGTAGTCCCAGCTGCTCGGGAGGCTGAGGCAGGAGAATCTTGGAACCCCAAGAGCTGGAGGTTGCTGTGAGTCCTGTGACGTCATGGCACTCTACTGAGGGTGGTAAAGTGAGGCTCTGTCTCTATAAAAAAAAAAAAAAAAAAGGCAGAAAAACTTACTAGCAGGGTTGCTAGTAATGCAATCTTAATTCATAATTTTAGGGTATGTTATAGACATTTTGTTCTGTGAGTGGAGAATTTAGTAAGAAAATTCTAGTACACCTTGAAAATTGGGGTTGGTCTTTACATTCCAGTTGAAGTTAGTTTTTGTTGAATGAGAAGAAAGAGGCCAGAAATACTTGAACAGTAGTTCTGCCTCAGAATCACTTGGGTAAATGTTTTCCAAATAAACATGCCAGAACATCACCTGGGCCTTGTGAATCAGAAGCCTTGGGGGATGCAGCCCATGCCTGTATGGTTTTTGAAAACTCCCCCAGGTAATTCTAATCCACGGAGCTGATTAAAAACCGTACACTTAGGAGATGAGCCAAATCCTGTAGAAGCAGCAAGTGAAGCTCATATGTTTCATATTCTATTGTATTCTTGCAGTAAAATAATAAAATTTATACATTACCCCAGGCTGAACCTTCTAAACAGGCCAGTTGTGAATAGACAGCCAATGTGGTTAGTTCCTTTCTTTGCCTAACTGAAACTAGTGCGTTGCTAGCACAGCAGTGTGAGCATTTAATAGTCACTCCTCAGAGAGCAGCAACAACACCAGGGCCCCCGAAGCTGCCATCAACATTCATTACGCTGCGGTAGGCATGGCGAGGTTGCATAGGGCTGGGCCAACTTATTTACAAGGGAACATGATGTGGCACTCAGAGATGGAGGAAGAGTCTTAAAGCAAATATTTCAGAGTAACAGCCAACATTTATGGTGCCTTTGTGCCAGAACTTGTTTAGAACGCCATAGATACCTATATGTCTCATTTTTCTCTCATAACAACCTTAAAGGCACATTCTATTATCATCCCCACTTCACATACAGATGAGGAACCTGAGGTATAAAGAGGCCAAGGTCACAAACGTAGTAACGGTGGAGGATGTGAGATTCCAGGCAGTCTGACCCAAGAGCCCACCACGTCTTTCAAGGTCACATTAGTTGACTGCTATTGTTGAAAAGGAGTGGAGAGTGCAAGTTTTACTCTTTTACTAATTGTTAATCATAAGCAGCCCTGTTCATAGTGGAGACAGGGATGTATTTAGAAGGAGGAGGAGCAGGGAAGAGTGGACGTGACCACATGCTGATACCACACACACCACCTCTAACTTTTCTTTCCCTCTTTCTCTCCTTTGATCTTTTCTCTTCCTTCCTTTCCCATCCCCTTTCCTTTAGTGATTAGGCCATTAGCCTACAGGCATCACCCACAAAAATTTTTTAGTATTCTTGGGAATCCTCAAGCATAAATAGCCAAAGGGTGGGAAAAGCCAAATGCCATGCCAGCAAAAGAGGAACAGCAAGAAAGGCAAGGTACTAAAGCTTCAGAGCAGAAAAGTAGAAAGAGCCAGGAATGTACCTGAATGGAGCCGAGGGAGGAAGGTGCCCTGGGGGCCTCTCCACAATTAGGACGCCAACTAGATTCACAGGAAGGTTGGGGGAAAGGGAGGAGGTTACACGTTTGAGATGACTGAGCCCACAAGTGCAAAAGAGATAGACGCAAATGGCATCTAAGGAAAGTGGGAGGTGTCCTCAGGGGCTGACACCGGTACAGGGAAGCATGGTTTCTAGACTGAAATGAACCATTGCCAAATAAGACACTCATCCCTCTGGAATGACAATGAAATGACAACAGCATAATGTTACCGAGCAAGGGACCTGGCAATAATCAAGTCAGGTAATTAAAAAATTTTTAGCTGCTGAACTCTTATAAATAACTTCCTACTGTGAACCCCAAAGTGTTAAACCGACGAAGGGGCTGGTGTCCTTCTCCTGGTGCCTACCCGAGGCAATCTCAAAGCAGCCCTAATAAAGCCCCCAAAACATAGTGTGAATACCAATGGTTTAGTCCAAAGGACTTCATTTTATAGAGAAGCAACTGAGGTGTAGAAATGTAGCAAGACTTGCTGAAATAGAACTCCCCTCACTCACACTCCTGTGCAGGATGCTCTCTGCCCCACCGCTCTGCCTTTAAATGAGCTAATGGAATAAATCAACAAAGACATTTTGAGCACTCCCCGTGTGTAGTACTCAATTCTGGATGCTATTGAATACATACAAAAGTATAAATGGTGGCCTTTAAAGAATTGGTTTAATTAAGGGAAACTGGATAGCAATCTAAAAATTAAATAGTTGTAAGAGCCTAGAGGTGCAATGTATCTGAGCACTGTAGGAGTGATATAAAGTAGACCTCACCTGATTTTTGTTCCCTGTGGGCCTGGTTTGTGCCCACAGTTGGAGCACAAGTAGCTACTTATCCTCCCACCTGTAGGCTCAAAGTTGCCCCAGCTGCTACTCCCCATCCTAACCTAGCAGGAGGGATTGGTGGCACCTACATGAGACCTTGATTTCCCTGAGAACTGAGTCCCTGCCTTGTTTGGGGGAATTCTAAGGAGTGGGTTTTACCCGCAAACCCTCAGGACACCTGAAGATGCTCCAGGAATTCCCAAATTGCCCGCTATCGGATTTTTTCCTTTTGGCCACTGTGCTTGTTTAGCAATGGTATTACGTGGCTTGCACGACACAGCCTATGTCCTGATTTTTCAGGGTACTGTCTTCTGGCGACATCTCTACTCTAATGAACTGATTTCTAGTTTTATGTTTGCTCTATCTTTCCTTTTTGTTTAAGCAGACCTTGTGGAAAGTGGAAGAGCAGAACTCCCGGCTGTTTCTGGTGGAGACCTCTTCTGGTCTTAGCTGCCACTGAACTGACTGGATGTGCCTGTCCGTAGGTGGGAGCACATGTACATTTTAGGTCCTTATTTCCACTAAAGGGTTAGAGAGGGTTCTTTTTGTTAACCACATAACTTATAACTTGTAAAGAAGAACATGGGTGCATTTGCAGCCTCACCGGTGCCTTTTAGACACTGAATGTCACCCTGGTGAAACTGTGACCTGTGACATCCAGGCTGTTACTGGATGAGGATGCTGCTCTGAGGCTTCCTGTCCTTCCTCCCTAGGGAAGAACAATCTTGCAGGTCCAGGTATGAGACATCTCATTGCAGTGCCTCCTACTTCACTGACAGCTAGAGACGTGCAGGGGAGTTACCAAAGTTCTGTCTAGCTTTGTGGTGTGGACTTTTCTTTTCCTAGTTTTGGGGGGGAAGGGAGCTAGAATTTAGTCATGAAGTCTTCTGGCCACATGGAAATCAGACTATCACTTGTCTTGAAGGGTAAGCAACCTGTCTTGGAATGTTCCCCTCTGAATGCCCTATGATAACATTTATGATGAGCCCTGACAATTTCGGGTGGGGGGAGGATACAGCAGTGGTGTGGGATAGAAGCAGTAACCAGATTTTTTATTTCTAGACTATAGGCCTTTCCCCAGTGGAAACAGAAGTGTCACAGCAGAATTGTTGCTAGCAGACCTATCTCAATCCTGGCAGTCTGAGAATTTTCCAGCCATATGTTTGATGGACCCCCAAGTGCAGATGGCTCAGCTTCATACTGAAAACATGATCTCTGCCTGGGGTGCTTTATTTTTCCAATTCCAGCACCTGCACGTGACCTTGAACTCTGGCTTCCTGGTCAATGCTTGGTATGGAAACTACATTGTCTGGAGCGATAGAGTTGCATTTCTCATGCCCTCTTCTGATAGGACTGGATCTTCAGTTCTTCAGTGATAAGACTGTTGGTTGCAGCTTCAACATCCAGGTCCATGTAGGAACCTCACATGTAGGCATTTACTTCTTGAACATGTTCTTACTCTCTCAGGATTCATTTGGCTTGGCATGGCCCAACTCCAACCTGGTGTACCTCGGAGTCGGTCCTTCCTTTGAAAGCTGTCACTTCCATTGTCTGTGGCCTTTCACCACGGAGACCAGCATCTTCTATCTTTGGACAACATATCTAGTTTCCCCTCCAGTGCTTTGTGGAACAAAGGGTGTTTCTTTTTTCTTTTTCTTGAGACAGAATCTCAAGCTGTCATGTATTTCAGGGTGTTTCTATATGCCAGACATCCTTGCAGGCCCTTTTGTCCGTTTGCAAGGAATCAGAACTAGGGTGTTGTGAGTACTCTGGTGTTAGCTGTCTGCCTGCCATCTTCTGCCTTGGGATCAGCTGTCTGCCTGCCATCTTCTGCCTTGGGATCATTCTGCCAAGCCCTTTTCCAAACTGACTCAGACACGAGAGCGTGAGTGTGGATCCTGATGTAAAAGAGGATGGCTTGTATTAACAGGACTTCCCCAAGGCTCTGCTGTGTATCTTATGCTGACTGCCGTCCCCTGTGGGTTCTCACTTCATGCTGGACTCTGGTCCAGATAACTCAATACATGTTACACTCACCCCTGCTCCTAAAATCTGAAAAGTACGGCTAATGGAAGTAATATTCCTGAAGCACATTTTCCCTCAGGAAACACAAATGGATCTCTCAAATCTAAGTGTTCTGTTTAGAACACCCAACAACTCTCAGCTTTTCCTCCGTTAGTATGGTTTGACCTCCTTTTTTCATTTCTCCTCATCCTACGAGTGCATCCTGATGCAGCTTCTCTAGCAGCACCAAGGGCAGCTCTAGATAGCTTTGAGAACAAGCCATGTTTCATTAAAAGCACAACCAAGAGTGTAAGGAGTCATGTTGGAAAGGAACTTGCTGTGGTATCTCTCCCTCTCTTGGTGATTAGGTCTGACTTTTTTTTTTCTCCCTGAACCATCTCTTCAAGATACTGGAAACGATCCTTAGTCCTCTCTTAGCTGACAATTGACACCCTTGTTTCCTTTCTTGTCACTATTTAACATCTAACTGACAAGAGGGCATAAGTGATCTACATCATTAGATTTTTAACTGCTCTAACAGGCACCTAGATAGCCCAGGAAATTGAAGTAAACTGAACCAATATATGATGGTTCTCCATTGCCAAAATATCCCCTAGCTGAGCCCCCTCTGCTCCAGGAGGCTTGCCCATGTGCTCCCCACCACCACGTTAGTAGTTAGTGGCACCAGAGGCCCAACCTAGGTCAATGGAATGTTCATCTTTGAGTTCCCAGTCAGATTTGCTTTCTGCTCTGTTCTGTGACTTGTGGCTAAAATCCTAATTCATCTGATTCTTCTTATAGCGGGTTGGTGTCTATTACTTTTTGTTGACTTTTCTTGGTGGGCTGACTTTTGAAAGACCTTTTGTTGCAGGCTTGGTAACCTCTGCTCAAAATGCCTACCCCTTGAATCTGGTACTTAGACTCCTCTTTTGGGCTCTCAAACAGGAGAAGTCTAGGATCATCTCCAGGAAGTGACACCTTCTAAAGGCCTCCTTCCCAGCCAAAAGCCTTGGATGATTCCCAGGTTCTTGAGACAGGACCCTGATTTCTCAGTGTTACTATTTACCCCAGGATTCCTTTCTCCCCCAAGAAGTTCCTGCTTCCACTGCTGCCACCTCCTGATCACAAGTGCCTGCTACACAGAAGGAAACACGGCCAGGAGCTTACTGTATTTGTTCTGGCCCTAGACCTCCGTGTCTTTAACAATTTGTCCCTAACTTTTTGTTTCCTGAATTCTCAGTCAACACTTATCTAACCACCTAACCTCACTCTAATCACCTTGAGTTAGATTAGAACTAATTGACGTGAGCCTCTGCTTCCAAAACATATATTTAATTGGCCAAAAAAAGTATTTACAACTGTGGAGGAATTTGTAATATGGGGATGACATAAGAAATAAGTCAGAAATTCACAAGCCCCAAATAATAATGGCAAACATGAAAAACATTTGTTAACACAAGATCGTGGTCTATCTACGTTACCAGGTCGATAATTAAACTTCAACTTCTTGGTTCTTTTTATTTCCCATTCAGTCTCTGCAGAGACCATCAAAAATTGCCTGTGCTAACTAATTATATTACAAGCAGCCATGGCAGGGTATTGGGAAAAGTTTTCAATTAGCAATAATGGCGCCTTAGATAAACCTCATTGGCAATGGTGCTGCCACTGTGCAAAGCTTAAACCTCTTGTTTCAAATGAATTTTTCAAAGCTATTGCTTATTTGGTATGTGTCTTAGTCTATTCTTCCTGTTGTAACAAAATACCTTGTCTAAGCAACAGAAATGTCTTCCGTGTTGTTTTGGAGACTGGGAAGTATAAGGCCAACCTGCCAAGGTGTCCGGTGATGTTTCTCTGTTTCTCTGTGGATGGCACTTTCTTGCTGTGTCCTCTCATGGTGGAAGGACAGAAGGGGGAAATACTCTTTTATCCTCTTAGTACAAGGGTGCTAATCTTGCTTGTGAGGGTGGAGCTCTCTAATGACTTCTCCTCTTCCCAAAGGCCCGTCCTTAATGCTATTGTAGGGACTGAGTTTGAACTTGAGTTTGGACCAAAGACACCAGTGTTCAGGCCGCAGCCTTGCTTGTCTTTTCATGAAGAAGGATTCCATAATCAAAGCTAATTATTAAGTCCTCACCTGTAGAATATTAATGGACATCCTAGAGGTATTGAAAAGTATATTTAAGTTTGGTTAGCTTTCTGTCAACCACATGCTCCCATACTTCAAATAGAAGAGAAAACGATGATATCCAATATTATTTATTCTTTTTTATGAAACAAAGTTTATTGAGGATGAGAAAGGTTTACAGAGCAAGATATGTAGACAACAAATGGGCCCCCATTGTTGTGACAAGGAAAAAGTCTATCTAATCTTATTTCTGACACTGAAAGCTGGGGCAAGAGAAGAAAATAGACCAGTAATGCTGTTTGACTTCTAGAAATAATATAGCACCTGCTATACTGTTTCAGTTAAGATTCTGTATAAACCATTGAAGATTTCAAAAGTTATACTGTGCAAAAATTACTATGTGCTTGCATAACAGATGCACCTATTTAAAATTTTGTCTCTGTTTGTCTCATTACACTTGGATAAACTTCCAAAAAAGGACACATCTCTGTAATGGTGTCCCTCAGAAATAATACTCGCAAGTTGGCAAAGAGGATGAACTTTGGATTGGACTCCTGGCTTCATTACTGGGTCATCTTGAGAAATTTGCTTAACCTGCCCTAACCTCAGAGCTCATTTATAAAATTGGGAGAATAACACATGTAGGGTTTTTAAAAATTCAATAATAGTATATGTCAAGCACTTGGTATTTAATGCCTCAATGCATATAAAAAGTAATATCACTAAAGTGGTATATATATGACTTTTTTTTTTTTGAGACAGAGTCTCATTATGTCACCCTCGGTAGAGTGCCGTGGCATCACATCTCAAACTCTTGGGCTTTAGTGATTCTCTTGCCTCAGCCTCCCTAGTAGCTGGGACTACAGGCACCCGCCCCAACGCCCAGCTATTTTTTGTTGCAGTTGTCATTGTTGTTCTGGCTGGCCCGGGCTGGATTTGAACCTGCCAGCCTCAGTTCATGTGGCTGGTGCCATAACCACTGTGTTATGGGTGCTGAGCCAAGTGGTCATTTAAGGATGTGATAACACAGATCTGTATGTAAATCACTCTTAAAAAATATCTTCTCCTGGGTGGCGCCTGTGGTTCAGTGAGGCGGGCGCCGGCCCCATATACCGAGGGTGGCAGGTTCAAACACAGCTCTGGCCAAACTGCAACAAAAAAAATAGCCAGGCGTTGTGGCGGGTGCCTGTAGTCCCAGCTACTTGGGAAGCTGAGGCAAGAGAATCGCCTAAACCCAGGAACTGGAGGTTACGGTGAGCTGTGTGATGCCACGGCACTCTACCGAGGATGATAAAGTGAGACTGTCTCTATGAAAAAAACAAAACAAATCTTCTCCTTAAACAGTTTATACACTCTGTCTTTTAGGCTTAGTTGCTACATCTATAAAATGGAATATAGAGATACCAGTAATCAGACTTGTTTTTAGTCACAATTTTATGAGTTCTTTAATAATTTAATAATCTGAGTTTTGGATTATTTGGCATCTTGATCCTTTGTATCTTATTAAATTAAAATGTTTTTCCTGAAATAAAAATCCCAAATATACTAGAAATCTGGCAGCTTGACACTCTGGGGATGATTTTTAGAGAGGTATATATGTCAATGAATAATATACAATGTTTTCTTCAATGGTTGGACACTTGTAAAAGAAGTAGGATTTCTTGTAAAACATGCAAATTACTGGGTCCTGGACCCAGAGATTTTAAAGCACATACCCACTGGGGTTTAGAGAAACTGTTAAAATTTATATTTGCTTTCAGCTGACTTGTTATGTCTATGGGGTGAGAGGCTATGATTTTAAACAAGCACTTCAGTGATTCTGATACAAACAGCCTAAGAACTGTCCTTTCAGAAACATGCCCTGTAAACAACCTGTTTAGATCTGTGTTATCACTGCAGTAGCCTCTATAGTGAAGTGTGTGTGACTTGGGGGATGTGGAAGAACATATTGGAAATTATATTTCTATTTTTATTTAAAACAATTTAACCCACATTTAGTATCTTGGATGCTCCTTGAGTTCCGCATGTCTGATGTCACAGGTCATGAACTTTATGATAAATGCTCTAAAAGAAGGCCTGAGTGGGAGCTCACAGCCAGGGGAGCTACCTATGGCACCTTTTCTCTTTTGCTTTAAATGTGACATATTTTATGCTTGGTAAATGGATTTTTGGATTATATAATCTAAAACTATTTTTGAAGATGGACAAATGGGTTAGAAAACTCTTAATTCCCTACAGTGTAGATGAATAAAAATAGGAATTCAAGCACAAGTAACAATGCCAAGTGAATGCTCCTAAAGTGAAATCTCAGTCACAATGGAATAAGTAAGACCATCGAAGCAGAGCTGACAAGAAGTCTATTCCCTCAATTAGAAATGTTCAAAAGGTGTGTGAGATACGAGTTCATATCCAGAACAGTTCCTGATGAAGCTTGCCCTCTTTGAGCAAGTATCTTTGGATCTTTTGAGAGATTAATGATAATATGGAGCCACTAAAGGGATGAAGGGGTGACATTTTAAAATGTGGTGTTTACACATTTTTGAGAGATTTTTTTTTCTTACAGAGTTAAGGGAAACATTTTAAGACTTTTATTTTATCGCAACCTTTTAAAAATCCACAAATCTCATGCCTCTAGGCACCTCAAAGATTTTCCTGCACCCTGTGTTGTCTATTTCTTTATTCTTGTCTGCTTGAAAAATCTGTGGCAGAAAAATTATTCTGCAAAATAGGCCTTCAGCCTGAAGAATAAACAGACCATTTTAGGAGGTTTATGCTTCATGGTTAAAACCTTATGTTTTACAAATGATTAAAGAACAATCCCCTACACTGAGTTTCTGTATTACAAATTGAAGGCTGACCCCTCTTTCTTTTTTTTCTTGGTTACTTTTTGCCTCTAATTACTGCATGGGGAATACTTTCGCCGTATGTTTATAAAACTGCAAACTTTTCATTGAATTTTTATCACCATGGCATGAATAATGTATTCAGTCCTAAAATGTAACAGTGAACATTAGATGGTTTTACATTATGAATTCTTGCTTGGAGTTTCAAGAAACCAGCAGGCCAGGAAAACTGCACAGAAGACCCAAGTTTGGGAAGGACACCTGATACAAAGTTGCCGTTTACCCAGGAAGTGGATGTAGCGGAAGAGTAAGTGGAAAGATTGAGAAATAATTTTATTTTTTAAATCATAAATGGGTGTGTGTGAGTAAAACTTGTACAGTTGCCACTGGGTACAAGTGGAAGAAAAATTGGAAAGTAGGCAGCATCAAATGGTGGTGGTAGGTGGGAAGGGGAAGGGAGGTTAGAAACCTCTAACTACAGAAATTGAATTTGAAACTGTAGTATCAGGTTTGGAACTGCAGTAAATAAGTAAGAGTTTTCAAGGACTATTGGGGTTATTTTCTTTTCTTTCTTTCTTTTTTTTTTCTGACACAGTCTCACTTTGCCACCTGCATAGAGTGCTGTGGCCTCATAGCTCACAGCAACTTCAAACTCTTGGGCTCAAGTGATTCTCTTGCCCTAGCCTCCCAAGTAGCTGGAACTACAGGTGCCCACCCCAATGCCAGGCTATTTTTAGAGACGGGGTCTCGCTCTTGCTCAGGCTGGTCTTGAACTCCTGAGCGCAAGCGATCCACCCCCCCCACCCCCACCCCCAGCCTCCCTGAGCGTTAGAATTACTGGTATGAACCACTGCACCAGATCTTATTTGGGGCTACCGTATATAATCGAGTATAAGCTGACCCGAGTATAAGCTGACCCCCTTAATTTTACCCTAAAAACTGGGAAAACTTAGTGACTCGAGTATAAGCCAAGGTGGAAAATGCAGCAGCCACTGGTAAATTTCAAAAATAAAAATATATAACCAAAACAATTATAATAATTGAGGAATCAGTAGGTTAAATGCAGATACCCTCACATCAAATACAGCTGAAGCTCTGTTTGGACATACAGATGATGATGAGGAGGAATCCAGTTTTGAAGGATTTTAACCTTTGTGATTTAGCTTGATTACCTGTTAACCTAAGCGCACTGAATCAAATAACCTGTATGACCCGAGTATAAGCTGAGTTCGGGTTTTTTCGGCACAAATTTTTGGCACAAAAACTCGGCTTATACTCGAGTATATGCGGTATATTCAATGTTTTCTGACTGAAGAGTCTTGAAGGAGTATATAATAGCTTTTGGGATTCTATGTTGGATGACTTATTAGTTGATGAGAGTGCACATCCTTTTAGCACCCTTTTTTCTTAAGTTTTGAGATAGGTTGTTATTATTGTAATCTGGCCAGAAATAAATACTCAATTCTCTTATGAAACAACTGTTGATTGCCCATCCAACCAATCTCTTCCTTTTTTTCTTGCTAATAGAAACTCCAAGGGCAGCGCCTGTGGCTCAGTGGGTAGGGTGCTGGTCCCATATACCGAGGGTGGCGGATTCAAACCCATCCCTGGCGGATTCAAACCCAGCCCCGGCCAATCTGCAACAAAAAAATAGCCAGGCGTTGTGGCAGGCGCCTGTAGTCTCAGCTACTTGGGAGGCTGAGGCAAGAGGATCGCCTAAGCCCAGGAGTTGAAGTTTTCTGTGAGCTATGACACCTGAGGGCGACAAAGTGAGACTCTGTCTCAAAAACAAATAAACAAACAAACAAAAAACTCCACCCCCAACCACAATATAGCATAGTCTGTCAAAAGTCTTGGTTTTAGGGAGGATAGGCTTCATCTTAGCTCCACAGAGTGAATTGTCATAGTAATTTTACTTCCCTTAGCCAGTGACTGGTTTGGGATATGCTTATGTATTAGTTTTCTTTTGCTGATGTAATAAATTACCACAAATCTAGCAGTTCAAAACAGTCTAAATTTATTGTTTCACAGTTCTACAGGTTAGAAGTTTGGGTTGTTTCTCTGCTTTGAGTTTCATAAAGACAAAATCAAAATGCTGCCTGGCTGGGCTCTTATTGAGAAACTCTGGGAAGGATTTGTTTCCAATTTGTTAAGGTTGTTGACTGAATTCAGACTCTTGTGGTTGAAGCATGAAGTCTTCATTTCTCGTAGCTCACTGAGGCCTCTCTTCAGGCCCACGCACGTGGACCCTGGCATCTCAGAGCCACCAACACAGTATTGACTCCTTCCTACTTGGAATCATTCTGACTCCCTCTGCTTCATCTCTCACTCCAGCTAGAGTAAATGCTCTGCTTTTAAGGAATAGCGTGGTTAGACTGGGCTCTTGGATAAGCTAGGATAATCTGTTTTAAAGTCTGTAAACCCAATTACACCTGTATACTCACAGGTTCCAGGAAGTAGTGTGGATGTCCACGGAGGCCCATTATTCTGTCCACTATCATATGCGACCCATTTGTGGTCAAGAAAACAAAGGAAAGTCCATTGAGAGCTTGATTTTCTGGAGATGGAAACACTGCTCCTTTCCTCCACTATAACACTATATTGGATAAGATATCTGGAGCTGCAGCAGACACCATGTAACCAGGACACATCAAAGATGAAGATCAACAGGCTCTCTGATCCTGCCGTTCATTAGGGGCTGCTTCTCCTGCAGCACCAGCCACATCCCTGAATGGTGAAAGTGAAGGTCGGAATAAATGGCTTTGGTTGTATTGGGCACCAGGGCTGCTTTTAACTTTGGCAAAGTGGATATTGTTGCCATCAATGATCCCTTCATTGACCTCAACTACATGGTCTACATGTCCCAGTAAGATTCCACACATGGCAAATTCCATGGCACAATCAAGGATGAAAACAGGAATCTTGTCATCAATGGAAATCTGATAACCATCTTCCAGGAGCAAGATCCCACCAAAATCAAATGGGGCAAGGTAGGCACTATGTTGTGGAGTCCACTGGCATCTTTACCACCATTGAGAAGGCTGGGGCTCACCTACAGGGGGGTGCCAAAGGGTCTTCATCTCTGCTCTTTCTGCTGATGCCCCCATATTTGCGATGGGTATGAACCAAGAGTACAAAAACAGCCTCAAAATTGTCAGCAATGTCTCCTATACCACCAACTGTCACTGCCACCCAGGAGACTGTGGATGCCCCCCCTGGGAAGATGTGGCATGATGGCTGTGGGGCTCTCCAGAACATCATCCCTGCCTTGACTGGTGCAGCCAAGGCTGTGGCAAGGTCATCCCTGTGCTGAATGAGAATCTCATTGGCCTGGCCTCCTGTGTCCCCATTGTCAACATGTCGGTCGTGGACCTCACGAAACATGTTAGTGATTCCCTTTGTGTGGATGGCTTGTGATTTAAGGAAAATTAACTATTTGTTTAAAAAGTCTTTTCAGTTTTCTGTTACTGGCAATTAAAATCAATTCTAAAGTATATGTTGTTCCTAGTTCTAATTTTTTTTAGAAAAAAAATAGTTAATTTTCCTTAAATCACAAGCCATCCACACAAAGGGAATCACTAACATGTTTAGTGAGGTTCACAGCTGACATGTCACTCTCGGTAGAGTGCTGTAGCATCACAGCTCACAGCAACCTCCAGCTCTTGGGCTTAGGTGATTCTCTTGCCTCAGCCTCCCGAGTACCTGGGACTACAGGTGCCCACCACAACGCCCTGGCTACTTTTTGTTGCAGTTTGGCTGGGGTCAGGTTCGAACCCTCTACCCTTGGTATATGGGGTCGCCGCCCTACTCACTGAGCCATAGGTGCTGCCCGTTCCTAGTTCTAATTTTCAACTCTACCTTTAAATGCTTTAAAATATAATGCTTTAAAATTTAATCTGATTAAATTCACTTATAGTATAATATGATTTACAATAAATATCTTCATTAGTGGGGCCATCTTAGTTGCACCTTGAGATTGTGCTCTTGATTACAAAGTTCAAGAAGAGGGTTCAGGGGTTGGAAAACTTACAGCCTATTGGCCAAATTCTGCTAGCACAAGCTGAGAGAGCTAAGACAAGTTTCTACATTTTAAAAGGGTTATTAAGAATAGACAAAGAAAAATATGTGAACACAAGCCAAAAATATTTATTATCTGGATTTCACAGACAAATCTTACCAATCCTATTGCAGTTGACAGGGAATTCACCTCTCTTGAAGTTAACACTCATTTTTTACTAAGGAAAGAGTCATTAGGTTAGCATTTTGTATCTTTGAAAAATTATAGGTTAGTAGTTTTTGGCACAAGTAAAGATGAATTTTACCTTCAAATTAAAATTCCTTTTCAGTTCAACATTTAACTTACTGTTATTACAAGACGGTCAAATATGATGAGGTTACATAATGAACAATGTAGCTGAAAGTCACCCCGGTAGTCATCTTCTCTAGGAGAAATGGTCTATGAAATACTCCAAGAAAAGACAAGGGCCTGTGTTACCAGATGAAGAGGGTCCAGCCACCTGTCACTGTCAGCCAACATGCAGAGACCAGGATAGGTCCAGCAAACCATTTATCAGAAGGATGGGATTCTGGAGAACAGTGAGAGTAGCCTCTCCAAGACCGTTTGGTTCTTTCATTTCCAAAATTATATATTTAAGTTCAAAGTGAAGACCACGTTAACCCTTGTCTTAAACAATAATTGGTAGAACTCATGACCCACAGCAAACAATAATTAGGACTCAAAACAACATTGCAATTCAAAAGCTAATCTCCTAAATCAATCCACCTAAACTACTCAAGATAGGCATCTTCAAGGTGGGAGCTAAATGTACAAAACAGTAAGAATAGGAGATGGGGAGCTGCCCAGAAACTGACCAGACCAGCCATCATATTTTCACTATGCTTTCATTTGTATACAAAGGGTTACTTACAATTTTTTTTATGTATCTACTTTTCTAAAGGATATTGAGGCAGGGATGGACAGGAGATGGTTGGAAATTTGGGCTTATAACTCAGGAGCAGAAGAGGAGAAATAAACAATCATTTAACACGTTTTACTTAATTATCACATCAGTCTTAAAAGGAAAATGCTATTTTGTAGTTTCTACTTCAGATCATAACCCAATACCCCCATATGCTTTTCAGTAAACCAAACTGATTCTTAAAAAAAAAGTAAGAGCTGAAGGTAAAGATTAGGGAATTATTCATAAATCTCTTTAAAACTCTTGGGAAGGCAGGCAGGAAGAGGCTGTAGAATAAAAGAAAAAGGTCAAACATAAAACCTGAGGGTTTGCCTGTGTTTAATTATAGACAGAGAAGCTTGTGGAAAACTCTGAAAGCAAGTGATCAGGATGTATAAAGAGAACTAAAAGAGAATGATTTTACAGAGGCTTAGAAAATCAAAAGCTTTAAAAGCTTCCCCGCCTTAAAGAGGGCAGAGACTGAGATGAAGTAACTCAAGTTGCCAATAGGAGACGCGGGTCTATGTTAATGTTACATTGTTGTCCAATTTGGGAGCCACTAGCACATGTGCCTATTTAATTAAAATTAAATAAATTTTTTAAATTCAAAATTCAGTTCATAGTTTACCAGTTACATTTGAAATGCTCAAAAGCCTATTATATTGGACGGTTCAGATTTAAAATATTTCCGTCATTGCGTAAAGTTCAGTTGGCATGTACTTTTGAAAGCACCTAGTAGGTCAGAAGCAAGACTGCAATGGGGTAGATGTTTTCTCTTACACCCAAGTAGTCTGCAATGTCTCGTGGATTTGATCTTTGCATCTTGCCTCCTCACTTTTCCTTTTCAGTTTTGGTACCACCCTTTCTTTCTTGGACTACTGAAATCGCTGCGTATTTGCCTCCCAAATTCTGTTCTTTCCCCCCGTCTAACTTATTCTGTACACAAATCATTCTTCCACTCAACAACACTCTTTTCAGGGCCCCTTTTCCTGGCCAGCTCGCCAAGCTTAGCTTTTACCGATAGTTGACTGCCTTGCAGCATGGATTTGGGCATTGGCAACACTTCAGGACGGCAATTCCCCTGCCCTCCTTCAACATTCGTGCATGTATCTTCCTATTACTCTGTAGTCCTCACCATTTCCCTGGCACATTCATGCATAGTAAACCCTCCTTCTCTCCTGCCCATACAATCTTCTTTCGGTCCCTGAGAGTCTTTCCCATTCCTCTAAATGATTCGGGAGGAAAGATGCACAAAGAGCCCAAGGTGGTGGGGCATTACAGACAAACCGAAGGACACAAAATTGTTTGTCCCTGTCCATTTGGGGAAGGACCAATAAAAATAAAGTTGCATTGTCAATTATTACCATCTTCCCAAACAAGAGAACTGAGTAACAGACACCAGCTCGCAAAGACACTTCGCCGGAAAATGTGCGTGAGGGCTTCTGGGAGGCCAAGGGGATTGTGGGAGTTAGTTTTCGCCCCGTTGACTCATGGGAAACGTAGTGCACTTTTCTCCAACATGGCCGCGCCCAGGTGAGGTGGTCTGCAAGAACCTGCCGCCGCTTTCTGGGGTTAGAGCATAAAGACTGACAAAGGAGAGAATACCCGCTTGGTTAGAATCCGGCCTAAGCCAAGGCAGAGGCGAGTGGCCCTTCTTGCTGGCGACACATAGACAGCAAACCTCTGCTTCCTCTTGTCAGCCTCTTTGGTCTTCACCCGCCTAGTTGGCGTGGGCTGAAAACCCAGGGAAAGGACAGATAATGTGGGCGGGTAGCGCTCTGGAACTGTCAGCGGGGCGTAGGGCTTCTGTTCGTTGTGTTAGTGTGCAAGGGGCACGTGTTTGTGTTTTGGCGGGTGCTCACGTGGTGCCTGTGCTAAATTTCTGTTTTCTTTAGGGTTAGAGACAGTTGGTTGCAACCTGGGGCTCCTTAATCGGGCGCGTTGGGGCTTTTCTGACCAGTATCAGTAGAGTAAAGCAGAAGCAGTGCTGATGGCTTCACCGCTGGCGCAGCTGATTGTTCCTGTGCTTTTATTTGAGCAATTCTTGCAACCCCTGGGCCTCTGGTGGTGTCAGCCTGTGGGTCTGATTAATGTCATTGAACAATTATTGTCCACTGTATGTCAGGCATCAAATTGTGCTCTCAAATAGATGGTAGTCTTCTTTTTGAGCCCAACACAGATAGATAATTATAATACAATGTGAGAACTCCAGAGTTAGGGATACATAGTAGTGTTAATGAAAACGTGGAAGCCGCCAAACTCAGAACTCTGGAGGAGTTTAGGAGGAGCTAAAATGGCAAATTTGATTTAGATTTATTCAACAATGTATAGTATTCTTCAAACAGTTAAAATATGGTGACATGACAAGATATAGGGTGTATCGTTTCCAATCATTTTAAACCTTTACAGTTTGTTTTTTAAAAGATAGGTGAGGCAATTTGAATAGCTACTAAACTCAAAAGTCATGAAAGAAGAAAAGCCCCTCGCATACCGATACTCATCTATACATTTGCCTTCCTTGCGGGTAACCCATGTCACCAGTTTCTTGTGTATTCTTTTTTTTTTTTTTAATTTGAGACAGAGTTTCACTATGTTGCCCCGTAGAGTGATGTGGCGTCACAGCTCACAGCAACCTCAAACTCTTGGGCTTAAGTGATTCTCTTGTCTCAGCCTCCCAAGTAGCTGGGACTACAGGCACCTGCCACAACGATGCCCGGTTATTTTTTGGTTGTAGTTGTCATTGTTGCTTGGCAGGCCTGGGCTGGATTCGAGCCCGCCAACTCTGGTGTATGTGGCTGGCGCCCTAGCCTCGGAGCTACAGACGCTGAGCCAGTGTCTTGTATATTCTAAAGATTTACATGTAAGCTTTGTATACTCGTGCTGTACTTTAAAATCAGGCCTCATTTGGTAGGAATTTAGGTTCTTTCTATTCTTTGCTAGTAATTATAGTTTACATACAAGCACAGGAACATTTATTTATCCTACTGGGTTTATAATAGGTTTTCTGTTGCTCAAGGAGGGGAGGGACACACACAGACTACCATTATCACTGAGGGCACTATCGGATGGGATGTATTGGGGTCAAATTTACTAACATGGAAGTAGCAGAGCGTGGGTAATATCTAAACACTCATTATCCCACAGAGAGTATGCTTAGGCTGGAGGTGGCTGGACTGGACACAGCATGACTAGTATCCTAGTAAATAGTGACCTCACTCCCATAATATGGCATGGAGCATCTAAACATTTGTGCCATAGTGGATACTCCCTAGCCAGGGAAAAGGCCTTGTTGGAAAGGAGCAGTTCCAGACCTCAGCAAGTGGTATCAGCCTATTCTTTGTTATGGTGACTCAGACCTGCTTGGCCAGCATACTGCCAAGCTACTGGAATGGAGGAAAAATGAGCCTCAAAAGACATCTAGATCTATCTTTCTTTACATGCAATATTCGGTGACCGATGGAGGGAGAAAGGAAAGGGGATGACAAAAATGCAGTTATGAGGCTCCATCTGCTGGTGCTGGACTTATAGTGGCAGACTTGTGAAAAGATGTATTTGGCATCTTTTTCTGTTTCTTTCATTTTGATGTCTTTCCTTCCGTGAAATATTAAGAAAAAATTCTGTAGGGCACTCACCCCTTGTTCTCCATGATATGCTGTAGAGTAGGTGCTTCAGAAGATAGAGATCTTAGAATGGAATGGCTTTTATTTTATATAGCTCCTTTGAAGGCCTCAGCTATTTTTTCTCTTATTAAGCCATCTTGATCTTCTGAAAACAATAGTATAGTAATAAATACATTTAATTTTCCTTAAAAAGCTATGAGATGGGTACTGTTATTTTTATCCCTATTCAAAGATGAAGAAATAGAAACAGATATGTAATTAACTCCCCTAGGAACATAGAGCTAGTAAGTGGTGGAGCTGAAATTTGAACCTGGAACCTAGACTTCCAAACACTGCTTCATATCACTGAATGAGGCCCTGGGGTAATTAAGAAAAGTATGTTTTAATCCCTGTCCTCAAAGAGCTCACAGTTCAGTGGAAGGGGACAGATATTAGAACTAATCACTGTAATTAGTGCAGTGTTAGAAGTATCCATTCAGTTGTCCCCCTCCTGTTTAATGATGACTTTCAATGCTTTTATTTTAAAATTTCAGGTTAATGTGAGGGTACGAATGACCAGGTCACAATATTTGAATTTGTTAGGTAGAGTCCTTCTGGTAATTGTGTCCTGCACCCAAAAGATGTGCCATACACCTCTACATTGTGCCTGTCAAGTGGGACCACCCCAACCTCTGTCCCCTCTTCCCCTCCCTCATCCTTCTTCCCCAACTTAAATTGAATTTTTTCCTGCTGTGTGATCATGAATTAGATGTCTACTGGCATTGGATATTTGCTTTTCCATTCTAGTGATATTTTACTAAGAAGAATGTGTTTCAAGTCCATCAAGATTAATACAATCCTAATGCTTTCTGATCTCAGTCCTTTTCTTAGGAGCCACTTCATATTGTCACCTGTCAGTGTGACATGGCAATTGTATGTCTCACCAGTAGCCCGAACATATTATATCATAAATCTAACTCATTACCTCCCTTCCTGAGTAGCTCCTCCTGACTTTCCAGTTTTGAAAGGACCTCACTGGTTTCTCAGTCACTCAGCTTTATCCTTTTGGTTTCTCTCTCCTTCATTTCTGAGTATACATCAAGGCCTGTTGATTCTACCTGAACTTTTATTTCATCCTTCCTCTTTCCCCTCTCCCACTAGTCCCTTTTCTACTCTCCAGCATAGGTCAGCATTTCTACTTTGCCAAGCTGGATTATTGCAGGTCTTCTTACCTCTCACCTTCCTACTATGTTGTCCAACTGGCCTGCCTCACTGGCCTTACCCCCGATCTTATTAACTCCATATGTTGAGAAGCTGGACTGCTGGCATTTTAATACATAGACTTGGTATTTTATTTTCTGTACTTAAAGATTAGTAATTACAGCTGTGACTATTTATGAGTTGTTTGGAAATATGATTTTGCATAACCCCCTAAATTTGTTTCTTCTATTAACTTCGAAGAATTCCAAGTGTATAGAATAGGTCAACATACTCTCTCTGCTCTAATTGTGTGAACAAAATAAAACAGTCTACTGTGATAAAGCATGCTACAGGATACTGATTTGGATATATGATTACAGAGGACCCTCAGGAAGATACTTAGTATTTGCGATTGACGTATTTCAATAATGTGAAAGCACAATTTTATGGGATTCTTATTATTACTGTCATTTTAAAAATTATAGGCTGGGTGCAATGTCTCACACCTGTAATCCTAGCACTTTTGGAGGACAAAGTGGGAGGATCACATGGGGTCAGGAGTTTGAGACCAGCCTGGGCAAGTGGGAGACCCCATCTTTACCAAAAATAGAAAAAATTAGCTGGGCATGGTGATGCTCACCTGTAGTCGCAGCTACTCGGAACGCTGAGGCAGGAGAATCCCTTGAGCCCATGAGTTGGAGGTTACTGGGAGCTATGATGATGCCAGGGTACTCTACCCAGGGTGACAGACAAAAGGAAAAAAAGTTAAACAGACATAAATACATGACATGAACAGATTAAAAAATAATAGAATGAATACCTACACCTACCATCTAGCTTAAGAAATACCTTCCATGTTCACATATGTCACTTCCACATCAGTGTCTTTTTCCTTTTTCACAGACATAACCTCTTCTGAATTTTGTGTTCATTATTTCCTTGCTTTACTTTTAGTTTTGCTGTATATGTATTGCTAAACAATATATGGCTTACTTTTTGATGTTGACCTTTACATAAATGGAGTCATACTGTGTATTCTTCCATGAATTTTGTGTTGTTTCTCCCCTTGCCTGTGCTCCTCTTCCTCCCTCCCTGCTCTTTGCCTTGCTTTACATGATAATTGTGAATTTGTCCATGGCACAGTTTACCTAGGACTGCGAATCAAATGGCAGACTTAATCGAGCTACATTAGAACATTTTTTTTAGTCCTATCAAAGTTGCAGTTAGATGTTCTTAAATGTTCCTTTACTGTATTTTCTGTTTATCTGTTCATTCTTCTCTTGGTTATTGAAAGGTAAACAAAACATTCAAATAGTAATATTTATAAACTATAAAATGTATGAATAACATCATTGTAATTGTTTTTTCAGGACTCTTAAGGTTGACATTTTTTTTACTTTTTTTTTTTTTTTCAGTATTGCTATGGATAGTAGCCATCAACATAATTACAAACTCAGTAAAACTGAGAAGAAGTTCTTAAGGAAACAGATGAAAGCCAGGCATACCTTGCTGAGACATGAAGGCATTGAGACAGTCGCCTATGCCACTCAGGTGACCTAAAACTGTTGTTAGCATTTACATTGTAAATGCATTGACATGTTAATGTATATTGAGTAGAAATTCATAATAGCTGCTCAAGGCTGTAGTTGTTCAATCATATGTTACATCTGTGTTAAACACACATATGATAGGACCTGCTGACTTTCTATCTTTGGCCATAGCTTAGTCTATAATTTGAATTTCTTTTGTGTTGGCTTGAGTGAGAGGAAGTTGTGAGTATATATTAATAATAATAATATCTCTGTATCAGCCTTTTCAGTTTGCAGAGTTTACTTATTATTATATTTAATTCTCCAAATATCCATATGAAATAGATGAGAAAACTAAAGTTTAGGATGTTATGCTAGGTCCATTGATAAAAGCTAGGAAGTTGCTAATAGAAAGTTAAAGCTAGGTCTTTTGTATTCTAATACAGTCTTCTTTCTTCTGTTTCTAATCTCCCCTATTTTATAAAGCATTTTGATTATGTGCTACAAAGCATTTTTTTCTTTTATTAGATCTTACAAAGCCTTTTCATTATCTGATGGCAATAATTAAATGAGATAATAAATATGAGGGACTGAGATTTTGTGGGCTATGAATTAGAAGAATGCAGTTTAACTCTTAGTTTATCCACTTCTTTGGACATGTGGAGTAACATTTGACTTTGGCTTTCTTCATTTGGAAGCAGGGCACAGTATTGCATACCTTTTTACCCTATTTGCTTGTTGGATTCTAGAGATTCTACTGATAATTAGACATTAAAATACTACATGAATGTAAGGAATTCTAACAAGATTATTTTTGGATCATAAAGTTGTAAGAGTGAGAAGGAATCATAGGTATCATTTAACTGAGAGGCAAACATACAATCTGAAGGTAGAGCTGGGTTTGAAATTTAGGCCTGTTGACTCTCAGCTGATATCCTTCCTTTGGGCTCGGGAATGATGTCTTTGTGTTTCATTATAGTTTAGGAATGAGCAGTCTCATTCCTCAATGTTGAGGGATATTTGAATACAGCAGGCAAAAGGCCCATACTTGGAGTTAAATATTGTTGACTTCAGAGAATTTAAGTCAAATTTCTATAGCAAGGATGGAACAGATAATAGATAAGAATAATTAGTATATTTCTCTTCCCAACCATGACTTACATTCTTTTCCTTACAGGGGTCATGAAGAAACTAATAAGAAAAAAAAATGGGCTGAGTTTCTTTGTAGCCTCTGAAGCTTCTGGTTGGGTTTGTCTTTTCTTTAGGGTCTCTCCAGAAGCTTTCATCTCCTCTCATGGCCTTCAAAGTGGCATTTTATTTTTTCTGTTTTGTATTTGAAAGGAAAAGAATAAAATTGTAGAAGGACCTTTAATTATATTTTATTTACCTAGGGGAGTACAAATATTCTTCTAACGATGTGTTATAGATAAATATAGTTTCCTTTGTTCAGATTTATAGGTTTATAAGATTTTTCTAGAGCAGTGATCCTGAAATTGTCAGGAGTGAAGATAACTTCAAAATGATTTAAATTCCCTGCGTCATATGTATCAGTATTTGGAAAATTGCTTGAATAATTATGAATAAAAAATTATTACATTTAATCATATTGCATACCTCACATGTAATGGGATGTAAGTTCCTCCTGCCCCGTCCCCTGTTGCACTTGCTTTGTGTGTTTGCCTTTAGAGTTATCCACAAGTCACTTGGGCAGCCTCTGTGAGGACCACTCTCCACTTGTGCCTCCTCAGCACCTTCCATTCCTAGATGGTGTAGTGGACTCTGGAGAATAATGTGACCTTTGTAATTCCTTAGATTTAAGAAATGAAAGTGTTTTTGTAATTATGGCTGCATCTAACCAAATCATTATGATATTTTAGTTAATAAACCTTACTAGGTGATAAATGAGGTCTAAGGCAAGCCATTTGAAACTAAATTTTGTGCCATATAATACAGTAGTATATTAGTGGGTTTTTTATTATATATATATATATATATATATATATACTTGCATACATATAAAGTATTGGCTGTCCCATGATAAAACAGTTTTACTTCTTATCTACTTTATAATAATTCTATTATATTCTTTTTAAACAAGGTTCTAGATAGTTTTATTTTGTATAATAAAACTAGTTCACTATGTACTAACCTTGAGCTTAGTATCAATTAGGCCAACTCCTGTCCTCAAGCCAAATTAGGCTTCCGAGCTCAGAATGGGTTTTATACTTTTAAAGTTTTAAGTAAAGCTGAGACTATGTGATAGCAAGTTACATGGCCTACAAAACATGAAATATCTACTATTACCAGAAAAACTTTGCCCACACCTGGTATAATTGATGAAATTGATTAGAGTAGGCCCTCCTTGGCTTACTTTTGTTATACAATGTTTTTAGAAGTCGTAAGCTATAAATTAAAGATCTTAACACCACATAGAATGATTTTTTAAGTATACAGGCTACTTTTATGGGTGTTTATGGGTGCTAGGCCATAAACATCAGAATAAAAATAGGAAGGCTGGGTGCACTGGCTTATGCCTGTAATCCTAGCACTCTAGGAGGCCTAGACAGGTGGATTGCCTGTGTTGTGGCAGCTACTCGGAGGCTGAGGCAAAAGAATCCCTTGAGCCCAAGAGTTTGAGATTGCTGTGAGCTGTGATGCCATAGCACTCTACCGAAGGCAACAAACTTAGACTCTGTCTCTAAAATAAATAAATAAATAAATAAAAGTATAAAATAAGAGATGACTCCTCCATCCTTCCATAATGTCCTTGAATACAGCTTAGTGCAGAATTAAACTTACAAACTGACCAAATTACTTAGACTGAATTTCCCTGGAGGACATTTTTCCTAAATTATGTTTAATAGAACCTATAATTGATTTTTTGAGCCAGTACCTTTACTTTCATTAATAGTTTTTAGTAAACATTGTATAATGGTCATATTAAAAGTGTGGATTCTGGAAACTGACAAGTTTGAAACCCACCCTAATTAACCACTTTAATCTAACTTGTCTAATCATCAGTTTTTCCTCTATAAAGTGGGGCTAATATTACCCAAATAAATTCTTCTGTTGTGAAGGTTATGTTAATGAGGATTAATTAGGTAAAAGCATACAGAACAATCTCTGGCAAAAAGCAAGTATTATGTAATTGATTGTTTTTTCTCCTCTTACCCTTTGATTTTGTTAAATTTGTATTTCTGAATATTAGTGTCTTCTTTTAATTTGCACTTATGGTCACTGAGAAATGAATATTTTGCTGAAATAGGTTGGCTCACGCCTGTAATCCCAGTACTTAGGAGACCAAGGTGGGTGGATTGTCTGAGCTCACAGATTCAAGTCCATCCTGAGCCAGAGCGAGACCCCATCTCTAAAAAATAGCTGGGCATTGTGGTGGGCACCTGTGGTCCCAGCTACTTGGGAGGCTGAAGCAAGATAATTGCCTGAACCCAAGAAGTTGAGACTGCTGTGAATCAAGATGCCATGGCACTCTACTGAGAGTGACCAAGTGAGACTGTCTCCAAAAAAAAAATATTATTTACAACATACGAGTAGTACTTTTTCTTCCCCCAAATATTTAGTAAATTGGTTTATGTACTTTGTACGAAATCAGCAAAGGAAATAATTACTATAAGGAAACTTTTTCTCCCTTAATTACATCTTTGTATAAATCACTTTTTAAAATTTAAGATTAATATGAGGGTGCACATGATGAGGTTATATTGTTTGCATTTGTTTGGTAAAGTTAAGTTGTAGTTGAACCCTTCACTCAGGGTGTGTGCTGTGTGCCCTTACGTTATACCCATTAGGTGAGAATTTCCTAATCCTCCTCCCTCCTCCTCTCACCCTTTTCCTTCTTTCCACCTCCTCCCTTGAATTTGTGTTTTTCTTTCATGTAGGCATACATTTGTTTAGAAGTCTTATTTTAAAATGTTATTTTAGAATAACATATTGCTCATATTACTCATATTACTTTTTTTTTGTCTTTTAAGAACCTGGTTGTTGCCAATGGTGGTTTGGGTAATGGTGTGAGTAGGAGCCAGCTGCTCCCAATTTTGGAGAAATGTGGACCCCTGGATGCTCTCTTGATGCCACCTAACAAGCCCTACTCATTTGCAAGATACCAAACTACAGAAGAATCCAAGAGAGCTTATGTTACTCTCAATGGAAAAGAAATAGTGGATGATTTAGGACAAAAGATCATTCTGTATTTGAATTTTGTGGAAAAAGGTATTAAGATACAGTTGTCTTTTAAAAAGTAGTTCTTTTTTTGTGAGTTTTCTTTTCATAGACATATGTTCGGGGGTTCAGTTATTGTGAAACAAAATTAGGACAGCAGGTTAGCAGCCCATTTTACTGTAAAAAACATTCCCTAAGCACTTATTTTGTCCCTGGGACTAGTAGAAGGTACAGAAGTGAGTAAGACATATCCTGCCTTTAGGGAAGCAGGCCTCACCAATCAACCATAAATTTATTATGCATGTTGCTTATTTTGGAATTCTTCTACCTAATTGTATTTTTCAAGGTTTAATGTTGAGGATCCAGATCACCAATTTATTTCATAGTGTCTGCCCAGAAGCTTTGAATCAATCACTAAAGAATTCATTGTAGTCCAAGTGGTTATATGCCCATATTCACATTTATGGAGGAGTACCTTTAGCCACTAACAAGTCCTAAAACTGCTGCCCATAGAACTTTCTGTGAGGACAGGAATGTTTGTGTCTGTGCTGTCCAGTATGATACCCACTGGGTAGTGTGCTTGAAGAAGTGAACACAAATTGTTTAGGTGACGAAGGAGCTCGGTTCAGATGTTCTGGGGGTGGGTAGCTGAGGATAATTTGATCAAATTTATGTTTTTGTAAAACAAGACTCAAAGGAAAAATTTTAAAGACTTTTGAAGATATATTTTAGAAATGTACACTTCTCAGTGTTCCTATGTATTTGATTTTAAATCTGATTTAAACTTTTTGTATTTTAGAAACTAGATTGTCCTTGTATATTGGGTGTTTCTGATCAGGTTTTGAAAACTGAATGGCTAATGAGTAAGTTTTAAGCAGGAAATACTGTTACTGAGTTTTCTCCCCTTGAGTATATTGAATACTCAGTAAGAATTGTGCAAAATGAATTTTGGAGTGTTCTTTATTGAAATCCTTCATAAAATACAGATGTACTTCTAACACTGTATCAGTCATACTTTTAAACTTGTAAATCATTTTTAATGATAACAGAAATGTGTTACAAATGTTTTGATATCTGCCATATGGTAGGCATTGAGTAACAAATATAAGGGATATTTTTATTTATTATTTATTTATTTGAGACACAGTCTCAAGCTGTCGCCCTGGGTAGAGTGGTGTAGTGTCACAGCTCACAGTAACCTCAAACTCCTGGGTCCAAGCAATTCTCTTGCCTCAGCCTCCCAAGTAGCTGGGACTACAGGCGCCTGCCACAACGACCAGCTAGTTTTTGGCCTGGGCTGGATTTGAACCTGCCAGTTCTGGTATAAGTGGCTAGCACCCTAGCTGCCTGAGCTACAGGTGCCAAGCCATAAGGGGTATTTTTAATTCTTAAAAAAAAATATTTAGGAAACTAAATAGAAATTATTTATATTATACTATAAATTACTTTTTCCCAAAGTTTTCCTTATATAGTTTAAATAAATAATGTCTGGCACACGGTAGGCACTGGCATATAGTTATCAAATGACTTGCTATTTATGTTTCTGAAATGTTACTAATAGAATCTAGTAGGTACTTACTATTTTTGTGACTTATATATATATTAAATAATTCAAAGAGTTAATTGGCCTGGCAGAAAACTGCCTGGCAGAAAAACTTCAGAAATCATATCTGTAACATGAATGTCAGCCCCTAATAGTAAATGTGAATACGCTATTCCTTTATCTAATAGTAAATTCTTTTTCTTTTCCTTCTAGAGCTGTAGCTGTACCTATCTAAAAATTAAAAAATACAGGAACTTAAATTATTTTAATATATGTTAAATAATTCCTCATGAATGGTATTTTTTATTTCTTTAGGAAGTTTTATGTTATTTTACATTTTTCTGTTACTTGACCATAGCCAGTTAGTATGAAGACCTTAAGAACAAAAATGAGCATTTAAATTCTTGTATTCATTATTTAGAGACAATCTGATTTTTTTTTTATGGAGGGGCACCCTGTGGATATTATGGGAAACCTTGTCTTGTAGTAAGATTTAAAAAGTGACTTAATTATGTTCAAACAGAAACACTTAAATAAATATCTTTCTATTTGCTTTTGGTAATTGCAGTGGGTAAATTTTTGTACAGTAATTTTGATCTTGGTCTTTGTTTTCTGCACTTTTAATATGTTGTGTGCCTTTCAGCATTCTTATTTCTGAAAATGAGGATGGGAGTTTTGTAAACTGATAAGTAGCTATTGAACAGAATTGTTTATATATATGAACTATTAGTTTTGTACGTGACTATTTTAATTTGTTTTCCCCTAGTTCAATGGAAAGAGTTGGAGCCCCAAGCCCTACCACCAGGCCTCAAGGTAATGGAGGAAGTCATTTCTTCTGAGGAGGAGAAACTGCTTTTGGAAAGTATTGATTGGACAGAAGATACAGATAACCAAAATTGTAAGTAAATCTTTAAAACCGGATATTTAAAAATTTCTCCAAAATGCTGTGTTGTTGCTGCTTTTCTCCTCCCTTTTTGGCTTATTAATATTTTCTCAAAATTTTTGAAAGTGGCCTGAATCTAATGTTAAGCAAGTCATACAACAATTATTGGGAACAGTAATGATAAATAACATTTATATGGCTATCAGTTGAAACTTCAAACAGATTAGTATTTATTACTTAACATTCGGGTTACTTTTTTTCATTTCAGAATATTATGAGGGAACACGTGTTTTGGTTATATGGATTGCTTTTGTCCTGCTTTTTATTCATTTATTTATTTATTTATTTATTGCAGTTTTTGGCTGGGGCTGGGTTTGAACCTGCCACTTCCGGCATATGGGGCCAGTGCCCCACTCCTTTGAGCCACAGGTGCCGCGCTCTCTGTCTCTCTCTCTTTTTTTTTTTTTTTGTCTCTCTTTTTTCTCTCCTTTTTTTATTTTTTAATTTTTTAAATAAACTCTTGTGTTGAGGGTTGACTTTCATTAGATTGCAGCAAGGGAGCTGTTCTGTTGTGTATGAAACCCCAATCCAGAAGTAGGTCAGCTACAAGTGTTTAGCACCAGGTTCCCAGGAATGTGCATTCCCTTATTGGTGAGGGGCTGGCTGCCTTTGTGGCCACAACTCTGTTTCCCTGGACAAGGGGTGTTTTGCACTGGTCCTTGGGCCACAGTGTGCAACAGCTTGCTGGGGGGGGGGTGCCCCCACCAGCTAAGGCCAACTGAGGCTCCAGGATGCTGAGCGGGATTCTGACTTGGAGGGTTCGGTCAGTCATAATCCACGTTTGTACTGCTTGAGTCAGAGTGTGCCCATCACCCAGGTAGTGTAGATTGTACCCATTCAACATGATTTCACCCATCCTCTCCTCTCCTCTCCCACCTATTTGATTTCTATTGAGTTTTACTTCCATCTGTGCACCTGAGTGTTGATCAGTTAGTTCTAATTTAATAGTGAGTACATATGGTGTTTGTTTTTCCATTCTTGTGATACTTCACTTAGGAGAAACTCGAAGTTCCATCCAATCGATTGTTGCAAAAAGCATGTTTTTTTTTTATGGCTGAGTAGTGCCCCATGGTATACATATACCACATTTTATTAAACTACTTGAGAATTGATGGGGACTTTTTAAATTTCACATCTTTGCAATTGTGAATTGTGCTGCAACACACATTGGAGTACAATTGTCTTTTTGATAAAATGACTTTTTTTCCTTTGGGTAAATACCCAAGAGCAAACCGAACCAAAACCCAGCAGAAGAAAAGAAATACCTGAAGTCAGAGCAGAGCTAAATGAAATCGAAAACAAAACAATAATACAGATGATTAATGAAACAAAAAGTTGGTTCTTTGAAAAGATAAGCAAAGTTGATAGACCCTTCACTAGATTAACCAAAATAGAAGAGAAAGCATCCAAATAAGCTCAATCACAAGTAAAAATGGAGATACTACAACTGATACTACAGAAATACAAAATATCATCTGTGAATGCTATAAAGATCTCTATGTGTGTAAACATGAAAATGTTGAGAAAAATGGACAAATTCTGGTAAGGACACAGTATCCCAAGGCTCAATCAGGTAGAAACAGAACTCTTAGACAAATACAGGCAGTCCCTGAGTTAAATACATCCAACTTCTGTACAACTTGCACTTAAGGAATGGAGGTGTTTTATTAAGTCCCTGCCTCACAAACATCTGACTGACAGATGACTCACTTATAAACAGAGGCTATTACAAGTAGTAGGTAAATGTACCTGTTCTAACTTACATGCAAATTCAACTTAAGAACAAACCCACAGAACCTATCTTGTTCATAAACTTGGGACTGCCTGTAGCAAGCAACAGAACTGAAGTGGGAATAAAAAAATACTTCAACAAAAAAAGCCCCAGACAAGATGGTTTCACAGCTGAATTTTATCAGTTCTGCAGGTAATTGGTACCCGTACTACAGATATTATTTCATGAGGTTGACAAGGAAGGAATCCTCCCCAGCTTGTTCTACAAAGTATCGCCCTCATATCTTAGCCAGGAAAGGATACAACAAAAAAAGAAAACTATAGATGAATATCTTTATGAATAGAGAAGTAAAAATCCTTAAAATTCGAGCAAACTGAATTCAGCTGCACATCAAAAAAATCATTCACCATGACTATGACGAAGTAGGCTTCATCCCAGGGTTGCAAGAATGGTTCCACGTACGTAAATCCAATAAATGTGATTTTACTACATAAACAGAAGCAAAAACAAAAATCATATTATCATCACAGTAGATGCAGAAGAAGCATTTGACAAAATTCAGTAACTTTTATGATAAAAACTCTTAACAAAGTAGGCACAGATGGAATATAAAAACTGAATATGACAGATTTGCTGCCAACATCATACTGAATGGGGAAAAATTGAAAGCATTTCTACTTAGAACTGGAACAAGACAAGAATGCCCACTGTCACTTCTATTTAACATGGTGCTGGAAGTCCTAGCCAGAGCAATCAGGCAAGAGAAGGAAATCAAGGGCGTCCAAATGGGAAGGAAGAGCTCAAACTAATACTCAGTGCTGATGATATGATCTTATATCTAGAAAACCCCAAAGATTCTGCCCAGAGACTCCTGGAATTGGTAAATAAATCCAGCAAAGTCTTAGGTTAAAAAGTAATTATGTAGCTTTTACAAACCCTTTTGTTTAGATTATTTTTTTCATTCCTTTTCACCCTAAGGCACATTTCCCATGCAGAATCTTTCCTTCAACACCATACCTAACAAATTCCTAGAGATATTTGCAAATCAGAGTTACTCTGACTCATTAGTAGTTTTGTGAGTGGCAGCAGTGTACATGGTTAGCTTTCAGATTGATTGGATGAAACTAGAGTTTGTTAGAATTTTAAATTTGACAGAACAGCAAATATGAGGCAGTTAATTTTATTAAAGACAGTAACTTAACAGAAATTATTGCTACTAAACTAATCCTTACTCAAAATTTTGACTTTGAAACATACAAAGAAATGCGATGTTTTTGCTCCTCAGTAGTTTACTTTCTTTCTTCACACAGTCCAGAAGTCCTTAAAACACAGAAGAGTACGACATTTTGGTTACGAATTTCTCTATGAGAACAACAATGTACACAAAGATAAACCATTGCCTGGGGGTAAGTGACTTTTAATAACTTCTGCTTCAGAAAAAAACTTTAATGCCTTTTTAAGTATAAGTATATTATAGTTGGGTAGGGCATGTTTCATTTGTCATTTTTAGGTAAGATTTCAAAACAGTTGATTTAAAATATTTTAATTAGATAAATAGTATAGTTTTATTAAAAAATTCAACATATGGATAGAGCTAAAATTCTTCACTACTATCTTTATGTGCATATTTCTTCTCAGAAGTATGTACTGTTAACAGCTAACAGCTGTCCAGTGTTTTTTCTTCTCTGCCACAAATGAGAAGAATGAGAGTTGCCCTGGGCATTCTTGGGCACACGTTGAATACACAAGCACTGACAGTAGCAGATGAGCTTTTTGTGATACCAACACCACAGATGAGCAAAACAGTCCTCAGATCATCTGCCTGTGGCCCATGCTGTGCAGTTGTATGTATTCTGGTTTAGTATATATTCTTCCAATCCTTCAAAAAATAAGTTTACCTTCAAATATGTCTACCTGTGAACGTGCACAGTTGCTAACATACACGATGTGCACGGTGTGTGTGTGGGGGCATACGCTGTCCATTCATACGTTACGCCTATCACTCTCCCTCGTTCTTTTCACTTCGCTGTATGTCTTGGAGATCTTATATAGATTTTTATTTTGCTGAACAACTCTTTATAGTTTATTCAATTAATTCCCTATTGATAGACATTTAGGTTGTTTCTAATTTTTAGCTTTTATAAGTAGTGCTTTGGTGAGTATCTTTGTACAAATTTCTTTATGCATTATCAGAGTTTCTCAAGGGAGACTGCTAAGAAGTAGACTTGTTTCAAAGATTGTTCATTAAAGTCATTAATAGATATTATCAAATTGTCTCCCCAGTTATACCAACATATTCTCACCGAATGTTTTATCTCCTGTACCCATCTCTACTGACATGTGATATTGTAAAACTTTTAAATTTGTAATTTCCTGATTAGGAAAGGTTGGTCATTATATTTCTTTCCTTGTGAATTCCTCTTCATCTCTGTCAGTGGTTTTTTGAAATGAATTGCCTAATCGATTAACAATTTATATATATTCTGGATAATCTTTTGGTATAATTCTTCACTGGAGCTAAACTTAACTGACTTTTTTTTCTTTTTGAGATAGAGTCTCATTTTGTTGCCCTCGTTAGAGTGTTGTGGCGTCTAAGCTCACAGCAACCTCAGACTCTTAAGCTCAAGAGATTCTCTTGTCTCAGCATCCCAAGTAGCTGGGACTATAGACGGCTGCCACAATGCCCTGCTATTTTTAGAGACGGGGGTCTCACTCTTGCTCAGGCTGGTCTTGAACCTGTGAGCTCAGGCAATCCACCCGCCTTGGCCTCCCAGAGTGCTGCGATTACAGGTCTGAGCCACCATACCTGGCCTAAACTTAGCTGTTTTTTTAATGACTTTAGTCTTTCCTTCTATCATGAAATAATATTTATGATTCCAAAAATGGTAAGTTATTTCCTTTGGAAGGTGTAGTTTTTTTAAGAGAAATAATTTAAGATAATTAAATGTAAAATAAGTGGGATAATTTAAAATAATAAAAAAGAAAGTTGGTCAAGATAATTTCCAATAAGTAGTATATATTTATAATTTTATTGCTATTTTATAGAATACCAAAAGTGTTGTACAGTTATTCTTTTGGACTTTTTATTTGAAAAAATTAATAACTTTTAAGGTTCTTAATTTTTGTTTTTATTTTTAATTTTCCTTGTGGGTTTATTGTTACAATAATGAATCTGACTGCTAAATTAAAAGCTAAGTGATTTTTATCACAATGACTGTTTTTTTATTCTTGGATAAAACATGCAAACTAATTATTTTAGTTTTTTCATTATGATTACTGCCTAGGTCTTCCTGACATTTGTGATAGACTTTTGGAGAAATGGTGGAAGGAAGGTTACATTAGACATAAACCTGATCAAGTGACCGTAAATCAGTATGAACCTGGACATGGTGAGCACTTTAAAATTGCAGTCATGTATTTCAAAACTAAGTAGACTGTGTAACTCTTTTCAAACTGTTTTACTTCTGTGCTTCTGTTTCGTGTTTTACCCATGTTGACCCAAGTCCTTTGCAGATCTACACTTCAGTCCCTTGAGGAACTTTCTTCTTAAAGTGTAAACAGTCTGACACAAACCAGTTTGTGACTTTTTTTTTTTTCTTTTTGTTCTTTCAAAATTTCACTTAGAGAGGGAAATAATGGCTTTAAAAAATAGAAGACATGTATATTGGAAGAAACCAAATAATGTACAAATACAGAGAAGGAGGATAATTGGATGGTCTTTCTCTTTTCCTCATTTGAGAATGTGGAAGACAATTTTAAGATGCCATGTTGGTGAAAAATCTTTAGGTTATTGATTTCTTTCTATTATTTATTTATTTTTTTCTGCAGTTTTTGGCCAGGTCCGGGTTTGAACCCACCACCTCAGGTATATGGGGCCGGCGCCCTATTCCTTTGAGCCACAGGCACCGTCAAGGTTATTAATTTTTTATGCTTAAAAATTAGTAGCATCTTTGTCTGATATTTGTAATAATCAAATGATTATAAGGCTTTTATTTATTTATTTTGGCTTAAACCACAGAAATCTATTCTTTTCACAGTTTGGAAGCTGGGAATTCCAAGCTCAAGGGCCTGGATGGAGTTCCAGGGGGTGGGGTGGGGGGAGGGGCTCTCTGCCTGCTCTGCACCTTCTCAGTGCACTCACAGGCCTCCTCTCTCCCTGGGATGTGCAGGATGGAGTTCCTGGGGGGCAGCTCTCTGCCTGCCCTGCACCTTCTCAGTGCCCTCACAGGCCTCCTTTCTCCCTGGGACGTGCAAGATGCACAGGACTTCCACTTCTTAGGAGACCATCCCTCTCCCCAGATTAGGACCTCACACTTATGGCCTAATTTAAGCCTTTTATTAGTGGCAGGAGTTAGAGTTTTCTTTTCTATATTCATCACAATGTAAACTGAAGGCAGAATATGGCTTTAGTTCTTTAACCAAGTGAACTGTTAATGCTTCATCTCTGAATTATAGAGACACTCTGACCTTGTCACTGGCACAGCTGGACAACTGGTGACCTCCCCTGTTGAGGCAGAGGCTGCTCCTATAACACAGGACATGAGGAGCTTGCATTAGCCCCTTCAAACCAGCTGGTTCTGAAAAAGAGAGAGGAAAGAGCCAAGCCAAGTGAGCTTGACTTTTGACTAACTAAATCATCTAAGCCTAAGGCTTTCCTCCTTCATTATCTAGGTACCTTTCTTTACCAGGATCTCTAAGGTTCTTGAGTATTGTCTGTAAGGAAGTGTCTTGAATAGATTCTGTAAGCTTCTTGTCTTGCTTTGTGCACCCTGGCCGTGTGTCAGGGTTTCTATTTTAGAGGTAATCACTTAATGTAGATTGATAATTGGTGGAGGAAGCCTTATCTTAATTATTGATTCTGCTTTTGTTCTGGAATCCAAGTTCCTTTGAACTTGGGAATTTAATGTTCAAGGTAAAAAAATGACTTTGTGTTTATCTTTCATATCTTCCTCTTGGGCTAGAAAGGGTAAGTGTCCTTTTTAGGCAGTGGCTCCCAACCCTTGATTTTAGAAACATATCTCAATGGCACTTTACCTTGAAGTTAATGTATTTTTAGTTCAGATGTAGTTGAATACGTTATAGTCATATTCACCCTAATTATTTCTTTTTAACTATAATTATAGTACCTTCCCAATTGCCAAACAGTGTTTTCACCATACTCGTGTGAGGCTATAGTTACAGTCATCTTGAATCTTGTAACAGGAAAAATGAAGTGACATGTTCTCTTTTTCATCTTAGGGATTCCCGCTCATATTGACACACATTCTGCTTTTGAGGATGAGATCATTTCTCTCAGTTTGGGGTCAGAGGTAAATCTTCAGACATTTCTACTGGTGATCAGCATACATCTTACCTGTACAGTGCCCTTTTCATAGGATTACCCACATTCTTAATTAAAATTAAGATTTAAAAACAAAATAAGGGCACTGTTAACAATTTGACTTCTTACAGAATGTGACATTTTCTTTCAGCCTTTTCTTTTGAATGTCCAAAGTTTTATCTGTCAGCTCTTCAGATGTCAGGAAAACACTTATAATTTAATTTTTTAGTTTACACATATCACAGCCGTTAAGTAAAATCTAGACTTCCTTTGGTACATCCTGGGCAACTTTTTTTTTGATTTGCTGATACAACATTGTCATCTAGTGGCAAACGGTAGTACCTGCAGGTCATATAAAAGGAAAACACAACTAAAATACATGTGTACAGAATTTCAATAACCTTTTAAAATATATTACCTGATTAATCCTTTCAAAAACTCTGAGCAATCGAGGGTAATATGTTAATTTTTACAGATAAAAATAAGGAGTCATATTTCTTTAATAATCTTTTTATTGTAGCAGTTTCTCAAATTCTTAAAGAAGATATTAAAAATGTGATTTAAAGTGATTCATGTGGACAGAATTTTAGATAGAAGTAAAAATTTTAAATCTAAAAGAATCCTTAAAATATGAGGTTATCTGATCTTACTAGAGGCTGCATTAAATTTTGATTTTGTTCCTGGACAAGACTGTTTACTAGTTAGTATTCGGATAGTTCCCATCAGTGCTTTGGCTTCTTAACCTTTGCTAACTTGAGTGATCATGCTGACATTGTGACCAGAGAATTAGTACTATTAGTTTGATATGATAAAATCATCTTATCAAATACACGTGTAGATTCTAAGTACAGGTGCTTTCAAAGGGAATGAGAATGAGGAGGAAGGATAAAGAGCTTATCTCTGGTTTATTTTTATTTTTATCCTCCATATTTGCTTGTAGCTTTAGGGGACATGTGAAGAACCTCTTTGCTTTCTCCTCTGAACTGTGTAACCAGTTAAGAAATGAGACAAATATAATTGGAGGTCAGAGTGTCAACTTACTACTGACAAAACTGATGACAGAACATGGCTTTAGATCCATAGCCAAATGGACGCGTTAATACTTCACCTCTGAATTACAGAGACATACTGACCTTATCACTGGCACAGCTGGACAGCTGGCAACCTCCCCTGTCTAGAGAGACTGCTTCTGTCACACAGGACATGAGGACCTTGCCTCAGACCCTTCAAACCTGCTGACTCTGAAAAAGAACAAAGGGCTGAGCTAAATGGGTTTGGCTCTGACTAACTACCCATCTAAGGCATCATTTACCGCATATACTCGAATATAAGCTGAGTTTTTTAAGGCACAACTTGGCTTATACTCGAGTATACATGGTATTTCTTGGGGATTTGTAAGTGAAGAGGTGGAGAAAAACTAGGATTATGCTTTTACTTTTTGCTCTGAGGGAAATTCTCTCCCCTCCCAGGGAAATATGAGGTATGAGGACTCAATATCCCACCACTATTCTGCAGTTTTTATTTAGAAGTTGGAAAAAGGAAAATTTGCCCTAGTAGGAATGAAAATCTGGTGTAATCCTTGTCTTCATTTGGTGTTTCTGGAGACATGTAATTTTCACCCGCCAATTTGAATGATGGAATTTTTGGTTAAAGCTGTTTTTGTAATACCTGGAAAATATGTACATTATAAATTAAGATAGGAACTGTATATTTTCTTTTAAAAAATAGCTTTTAACGGAAGGAGAGTCTTTGTAATTTTGAAAAAACATGCTTATTAAACATTTCATTTTATCGTGCTATTTAAAACAGACTACTAAATTTGGGCCTTTATTTCATCTATCAAATGAGGTTAATAAAATGGGGTTAATAATATCTCTTTCCTGCTGAAGGATTGTGATGGGAATAAAATGAATTAATGTATGGGAAATTTTTTTCAAACCCAGAGCAATCCATACATTTAAAGGCTCATGAAGGAATGCTTGTTTCAGGTTTCTTTACTTGTAGTCTTCACTTTTATAACAAGGGGAAACTGAGGGCCTAACAGTAGGGTTTCCAGCGTCACAAGAAAGATGGACTAATACTCCTGCACTCTGTGCTTTACTGTGTTTTTTTTTTTATGCTATGAATTTTTTTTTATGCTAGAATTTTCTTCTAGTACTTCTCTTCTAGTAACTTCTATGTAATTACTTAAATTCTCTTCTGGCACCTTACTTTAGACCTAGAATCTGTGTACGATACATTTATACTTATTGCTTTTATTATTTTTTGTCTGTGATATCAGTTGTTTTAAGACATTTACTGTAAGTGACTATACCAGCTTCCATTTCATTGTACTGATTTTGTCAGAGGCATCATTGTTTGTTTGTTTCTTTTTTTTTTGTAGTGGTTTTGTTTTGTTTGTTTCTCCTCAGCAAAAATCCTTGAAGCTATCTTTTTAATATATGTTTTTTTATTAAGTCTATCTATCTATTTGTATATAGATCATAAATACATTTATGCCATTTTCAATGTGTTGATTCTTTGTACAAATTGGAGTGCTTACATCATACTAATCAACATAGCTTTCACCTCATTTACCCAATTATAGCATTAGGACATTTGTATTCTACACATGATAGATCCAACT
>CAUYPK010117127.1:0-11302 GCA_963574355.1 Loris lydekkerianus
GGGGAAAAGATTCCCTATTTAACAAATGGTGCTGGGTGAACTGGCTGGCGACCTATAGAAGACTGAAACTGGACCCACACCTTTCACCATTAACTAAGATAGACTCTCACTGGATCAAAGATTTAAACTTAAGACATGAAACTATAAAAATACTAGAAGAAAGTCAGGGAAAACTCTTGAAGTAATCGGCCTGGGTGAATATTTTATGAGGAGGACCCCCCAGGCAATTGAAGCAGCATCAAAAACAATCTACTGGGACCTGATGAAACTAAAAAGGTTCTGCACAGCCAAGAACACAGTAAGTAAACCAAGCAGACAGCCCTCAGAATGGGAGAAGATATTTGCAGGTTATGTCTCCAACAAAGGTTTAATAACCAGAATCCACAGAGAACTCAAACATATTAGCATGAAAAGAACAAGTGATCCCATCTCAGGGTGGGCAAGGTACTTGAAGAGAAATTTCTCTGAAGAAGACAGGTACACGGCCTACAGACATATGAAAAAATGCTCATCATCCTTAATCATCAGAGAAATGCAAAACAAAACTACTTTGGGATAACATCTAACTCCAGTAAGATTAGCCCATATCACAAAATCTCAAAACCAGAGATGTTGGCATGAGTGTGGAGAAAAGGAAACGCTTCTACAGTGCTGGTGGGAATGCAAAGTAATACGTTCCTTTTGGAAAGATGTTTGGAGAACACTTAGAGATCTAAAACTAGACCTGCCATTCGATCCTACAATTCCTCTACTAGGTATATACCCAGAAGACCAAAAAATCACATTATAATGAAGATATATGTACCAGAATATTTATTGCAGCCCAGCCCAATTCATAATTGCTAAATCATGGAAGAAGCCCAAGTGCCCATCAACCCACGAATGGATTAATAAATTGTGGTATATGTGCACCATGGATTATTATTCAGCCTTAAAGAAAGATGGAGATTTTGCCTCTTTCAGGTTTATATGGATGGAGCTGGAACATATTCTTCTTAGCAAAGTATCTCAAAAAGTATCCAATGTACTCAGCCCTACTATGAAAGCATATGAAAGCTATAACCCAATTATAGCCTAAGAATATGGGTAAAGGGGAAAGGGAAGGTAGGGGAGGGGGGAGGATGGGTGGAGGGAGGGTAATTGGTGGGACCACACCTATGGTGCATCTTACAAGGGTACGTGTGAAACTTCCTAAATGTAGGATATAAATGCCTTAACGCAATAACTAAGAAAATGCCAGGAAGGCTATGTTAACCAGTGTGATGAAAATATTTCAAATTGTATATAAAACCAGCGCATGGTACCCCATGATGGCATTAATGTACACAACTATAATGTAATAATAAAAAAAAAATAGCTGGGCATTGTGGCTGGTGCCTGTAGTCGCAGCTGCTTGGGAGGCTAGGGCAGGAGAGTTGCGGGATCCCAGAAGCTGTTGGTTGCTGTGAGCTGTGATACCAGGGCACTCAACCCAGGGCAACAGCTTGAGGCTCTGTCTCAAAAAAAAATAAAAATAAAAATAAGGAGGAATGAGAAAGGATACCCGAGAAGGGTGAGGTTTAGGAGAACAGGTCTTCTCAAGGAGACCGCAAGGATACACCTGCAGGATCCTCTCCATGGTGACTCAGCTCTTGGACATTTGTGAACTTAAATTTGTGGAACTTGGAAATTGCCACCTCTGTGAAATCCTGTAGCTCTGTAGGGACTGGAATAGCATCTTCTGCTTAATTCAAACTGGCCAATGAGAAATGTACCTATGGGTTGGAACTTTTCAACTACAGATAAAAAGAGAAAGACCAAGCTAGTCAGAGAATGTGGCCATTTTGACTTCTTCTATAACGAAAGCTCCTAGTCAGTGAATAAAGCTCTTCCTCTTATAAACATGGTGTTGGGGTGCTCTTTCTCTCCATTGGGCCTTGTCTTCCTGCAACAAGTGCAGTGTGCAGGGATGGGGTGGGAGTGGGGCTTGTGTCACTATACTGTTCAACCTGCTTTCAAACTCCTAGCCTCCAGTGACCCTCCCACTTTGGCCTACCAAAAGTGATGGGATTACAGGTGTGAAGCATTGCATCCAGCCCACAAGGTATTCTGATGCCCACCCGAATTTGAGAACCACTGCTCTACACCTGTAGTGAGAAAAGAACAAATTGCATATGACACCAGCGATGAATGACTATCACAGATGCAATGTTGACCAAAAGCAGCCAAATACACAGTATTGTTCTATTTATATAAAGTGAATAAATATGCAAAACCAATGTGTTCTGTGAAAAGTCAAATCAGTGGTTATCTTTGGTGGACTAACGACTGGAGGAGGGTAGAATGGGGATTTTTGAGGGTTCTGATCATGTCTGTTTCTTGACCTGGCACTGACGACACTGATGTACTCACTTGTGGAAATACTGTAAGCTGTATGCTTATGAAGTGTGCACTGCCCTATGTAGAGTTTTAAAAAATAAGGCTTTCAGGTGGCACCTGTGGCTCAGTGAGTAGGGCATCAGCCCCATATACCAAAGGTGGCTGGTTCAAACCCAACCCCAGGTAAATTGCAACAAAAAATAGTCAGGAGTTGTGGCGGGCACCTGTGATCCCAGCTACTCAGGAGGCTGAGGTAATAGAATCCCCTAAGCCCAAGAGCTGGAGGTTGCCATGAGCTGTGATGTCATGGCACACTACCGAGGGTGACAAAGTGAGACTCTATCTAAAAAAAAAAAAAAAAAAAAAAAAAAATTAAGGCTTTCCTTTCAACAAATGAGTCACTTGATCATATGTCCACATACCTTATGATTATACCATACTCCATGGCAGGACAACCCTTCTGAGTCCTCTTTGTCATATTGAGTCTTTCAGCTCCACTGTTAATACATGTCATCTCTCTTCAAATATTGAGAATCCATTCCTCCCTTGGCATTTATGTTACTCATTCTGTTCCAAGGTGGAGTTGTTGAGAGCTTAGCTAAGGGTGCTGAGGAGGGCCTCACTGAGAAGATGTCACTGAAGTCTGGACTTACAGGAGGTAAGGGAGGGAGCCATGCTGATATATGGGGAAGAGTGTTCCAGGCAGAAGGAACAGCCAGTGCAAGGCTCCTGAGGTGGGAATGTATCTGGAGTGTTTAATGGAATTAATGTCAATGTGGCTGGGGTAGAGTGAGGGAGGGAGAGGGTAGCAGATAAGGTCAGAGAAATGAAACAGTCCAGATCATGCATGGTCTTGGGGGCCATGGTGAAAACTTTTGAGTGAGCTGTGGAGCTATGGAAGGGCTTTGAGTGGAACGTGGATGTAGCTCGATTGGTAAATTAACAGTAAGCCCCCTCTGGCTGCTTTGGGGAAATTGACAGGAGGAGTCAAGGGTGGGAGCAAAAGGGACAGAGAGGAGGCTGCTAAAATAGTGTAGGTGAGAGCCCATGGAAGGCAAGAATAAGGTGCAGTTAGTGGCAACAGTAAGAAGTGACTAATTCTGGACATGTACTGAAGTTGGCCATCAAATGAAATGGGGCGATGAGGTGAAAGCTATTCTGAGGGACAATACATTAATTAGCTAGCTGAGTGGAGCCATTGAGTGAGGGGTATGAGAATGTTCACTAGACATATTTTTTTTCTCCAAGATAGAGTCTTGCTCTGTGACCTGAGGCTGGAGTGCACTGGCATCATCGTAGCTCACAGCAACCTCAAAATGCTGGGCTCAAGTGAACCTCTTACCTCAGCCTTCTCAGTAGCCACAATGACAGGTATGTGCCATCACATTGGGATAATTTCTCTATTTTTTTTTTTTTTTTTTTGTAGAGACAGAATCTCACTTTATCATCCTTGGTAGAGTGCCATGGAATCACACAGCTCACAGCAACCTCCAACTGCTGGGCTTAGGCCATTCTCCTGCCTCAGCCTCCCAAGCAACAGAGACTACGGGCACCTGCCACAACGCCCAGCTATTTCTTAACTTGCAATTTGGCTGGGGCCAGGTTTTAACCCTCTGCTCTCCGTATAAGGGGCCGCTGCCCTACCCCCTGAGCCACAGGCACCACCTTAATTTCTCTATTTTTATCTTTTTTTTTTTTTTTTGTAGAGATGGGGTCTCACTCTTGCTCAGGCTTATCTCCAATTCCTGGGCCAAAGAGAACCTCTCACTTCAACCTACCAAAGTGCAACAATTATAAGCATGAGGTACCATGCCTAGCCTAAACTATTTTTATGAATATATTCTGTCATAAATAATTCAGGAATTATTTACTGAACACTGCAAGCAATTGTTAGATAATGATAAGAATTTGTATATCTAAACAGAGAAAAGGTACACTAAAAATATAGCATTATGCTCTTATAGGATCACCACCACATATGTGGTCTGGTCAGTCATTCCCTGAGAAGTCATGTGGTGGACGGTGATGTTCAAAGGATAATGGGAACTAGATTTCTGACTGTAAGAGAAGGGAATTAGAGAGAGGAAAACAAATGCACCCTGTGATTTTGTATGCAATTGGAGGTATCACTGCGAACTCCTGGATTTCAATATCAACAGATAGATACAGAAATAAAGAGTAGCCAGGCAAGGTGGCTCATGTGTGTAATCCTGGCACTCAGGGAGGTTGAGACTGGTGGATTGCTTGAGTTTGAGACCAACTCTGATGAAGAAGGTGACCATGTCTGTATTCAAAATAGAAAAAATACCCAGGCAAGTGGCAGGCACCTGTAGTCCGAGCTGCTTGGGAGGCTGAAAGAAGAGCACCACTCAAGCTCAAGAGTTGGAAGACACTGTGAGCTATGATGAGGCCAAGGCACTCTAGCCAGAGTGAATGACTGAGTCTCTGTCTCAAAAATCAATCACTCAGTCTATCTATCAATCAACTACAAGAAGGACCAATGTTCACGTGGTAGCTGATCCCTTGTCCCAGGGGGTTGGGGGATGGTTGTGCTCTATGCCCTTACACTGTACTCCTCATTATTTTTACCCTCTTATTAATCTGGAATTAAAAGGAAGAAAGAAAATCCCTAAGCCACACACACAAAAAGAAAACAGTAGCCACTTCTCCAGGATACATTTTAGATATCTAAGTTAATATCAGTTTTAAAAAACACACAGCACTTACTGTATTGGCCAGGTGGGGTGGTTCAGGCCTGTCATCCTAGCAATCTGGGAGGCCAAGGTAGGGGGCTTGCTTGAGTTCAGGAGTTCAAGACCAGCCTGAGCAAGAGCCAGACCCTGTTTCTACTAAAAGGAGAAATCTAGCCAGGTGTCCTGGCTGGTGGCATCCATAGTCCCAGGTACTTGGGAAACTGGGGCATGAGCATTGCTGAAACCCAAGAGTTGGAAGTTGTGAGCTAAGATGACGCCAAGGAGCTCTACCCAGGGTGACAGAGTGAGACTCTATCTCAAAAATAAAAAGTACACATATACCAGTTTACATACTTTAATATTGAATAATGGCTATATTTTAAGTACCAGCTCACACGATTCCTGAAAATTTAGCAATCAGCTCTTGCAAAGCAGAACAAACAAGCTCCGTCACATCACTGTGTATAGTCCATGGAGAGAGCCGCCAACAGTCACTTCCAATTGCAGTGAGCAAACCTGGTGCCCAGATCTTGGTTTCTCATTAAAATTTTCCACTAACCAGAGATCCATGGAGCAGTGGCTGATTGCAGGGTTGAGGAAAGGAAAATACAAGATGAGCCTGGGACATGTTGTTATGGTAGAAAGGAAGGAAGTGCAGAGAAAAAAAAATCATATAAACTGTCCTAGTCTAGAGGGTCCTGCAGACACACTGATGAAGGGAGACATGGTATGGTATCCTAGGTAAGATCCTGGAAGAGGAAAGGGACATTAGGTTAAAAATTAAGACAGTCTGCATCAAGTATGCATGCTAGGTAATCATAGTGTACAAAAGTGGGTTCGATGTGACAAATGTATCACAGTAATGCAATTTATCAACAATATGAAAAACTGGGCACCAAGGGATATGGTAACTCTCTGTATTACATTAGCAATGTATCTGTAACTTCAAAATTATTCTAAAATTCCTGGACAGTCCTGAAATCAGCTATTGCTCCAAGGAGCTCTGGTCCCTCTAATAGAGAATGGCATGAGGAACCAAGATCTGGGCGCTATGTGGGCTCTTATTACTGGGGTGTTGGTTCTCTCAGGCCCTCGAAGATGACAGAACAAGGAAATATATGGGTGTATACTTACTTCCTGTATATGCGTATATCCATAAATTCTTCAACATTGTCATACTCTGCAAAATGTGAGGGCCTCATAGCTCACAGCAACCTGAAACTCATGGAGGCAAGCCAGCCTCTTGCCTTATCCTCCCAAGTGGCTGACAAGACAGGTGCCTGACACAAAGCCTGGGGTCTGATTCTGATTCAGGCTGATCAACAACTCCTGAGCTCAGACAATCCACGAGCCTTGGCCTCCTAGAGTGCGAGGATTACAGGTGTGATCCAGGCCCAGCCAGGAACAGAGAATGAATGATACTGAAAACCAAAGTAAGAAATACCCAGAACTCACCATTTTCTAATTTGGTGGTACACTTCACTAGGCTTCATGGGCTTGAGATAAAGTTAATGCAGTCTACCTATAGAGTGGAAACATCACATAACGACAGTGGCCTGGCACTTCTTTCCTCAGCTCTGTGTTCCCTGATGCCATAAAAGTATCTGGAAACCAGCCAGGGTGCTAAATTGATCCATCCTCTTGCCTCAGCCTCCTAAGTAGCTGGCACACATCACCATACCTGGCTAACCTTTTCTGATTTTCATAGAGACTGAGGGTCTTTCTTTTGCTTATACTAAAGTGGATCTCCTCACCTCAAGCAATATTCCTCCTGGCACCTCACACAAGTACTAGGAATACAGATCTCAGCAACCCTGCTTAGCCATGACGCATTGATAATATTCTAATTTTTTCCTGTGATATTATTCTATTCATTCTATAAACCAGAAGTCTAGGAACACCAGCCAATCTGACCCATCACTTGTTTTGCAAATAAAGTTTTATGTCTATCAAATCTGCCTATATGCTCCCAATAGTATAAGACCATTATCCGTTCCCTCCCCATAAACCCTTATATCACTCGGCAGTGAGTGAAGTTGCACATGAGGTAGTGCTGAAAGTGACAGGGATTTCAGCTTCATTCAGCTTCATGAAAATGTGTATGAGCATGAGATGCGGTTTAACAATCGACCACATATCAGATTTACAGTTCATCAACTGAGGTGAGTAAGTCAGCAGATTGGACAGCAACTCCATTTGTTCAATCATTGTTGAATTACAATCCTAGGTTGCCTAGAGATCGAAAAATGTGGAAGGCCTGGCGTGTCGCACCCAGCGTGTAATCCTAGCATTCTGTGATGGCCAGGCCTGTAATCCTAGCATTGTGGGATGCTGAGGCTGGTAGATTGCTTGAAATCACGAGTTCAAAACCCACCTGGGCAAAAGGAAGGCCAAGTCTCTACTGAAAATACACAAACTGAGGAAAGAGGATCACCTGAGTCAAGTTAGAGTTGGCCGTAAGCTATGCAGCCATGGCACTTTACCCAGGGCAAAAGCTTCAGACTGTCTCAAAAGCAAACAACAAACAAACAAACAAAAGTTTTCCAAATCCCAAAGAAATAAGACCATAATAATTAATTGACTGTACTAAATGGATATTAAAGTGTCTTATAGATTTAGTGTGAGTACAGGAGCTGATACCTATAATCCCAGTGTCTTTGGGAAGCCAAGGTGGGAGGATCATTTGAGGCCAAAGCGTTCAAGGCTAGCCTGGGCAACATCTTAAGACCTCATATCTACCAATAATGTTTGGAAACAATGAGCCAAGTGCCAAAACACACCTTGCTGCTTGAGACAGGAGGATCTCTGGAGCCCAGAAGATCAAGGTTGCCGTGAGCTAGAATGACACCACTGAACTCCACCTTGGGGAACAGAGTGAGATCTTGTCTCTAAAATCAATCCATAAAGAATTAATTAATTCAAGGAGCCACAGAGCCTTGCTTATTTACTCTTTCATGATCAAATGAGCACTATGCATTTTCTTGTTTTTGAGACACAGTCTCACTCTGTGGCCCTTAGGAGAGTACCCTGGCATCGTAGCTCATTGCAACGCCAAACTCCTGGGCTTGAGCAATCCTCTTGCTTCAGCCTCCCAACTAGCTGGGCCTATAGGTGGCGTGGACCATGACACCCACCTATGGGTTCTCTTTTGACTAGAGACAGGGTCTTGCTCTTGCTCATGCTGGTCTTGAACTCCTGAGCTGAAGAAAGCCCCCTGCCTGGGCTTCCCAGACTGCTAGGATTAACGGACCAAGCCACCCCACATTGCCAATGCAATGACAAGTGCTGTGCCTTTTGACAATTGATAACTCACTTAGACACCTAATCCATTTTTCCTCGACTACTGGCTACCCTTTGCTTTGTGTGTGTGGTGGATAGGGATTTTACCTTTCTGTCTTTCCTTCCTTCCTTTCTTTCTTTATTTTTTTTCCTTTCCTTACCAATTTCATTTCCTTTCCTTTCCTTTCCTTTCCTATCCCTTCCCCATCCTGATACCTTTCATTTCTTTCATTTGAGATGAATATGAGGGTAAAAAGGATGAGGGGCACAATCTAAGGATATACACCACAACCACCCCCAAGCCCCTGGGGCAAGGGCTCAACTACCACGTGAATGTTGGCTCTTCTTTTAGTTGATTTATTTACTTACTTATTTCTCTCTTTATTGTTGAGACAGAGTCTCACCCTGTCATTCTGGCTAGAGTGCCTTGGCCTCATCATAGTTCACAGCAACATAAAATCCTTGTTCTCAAGCAATCCTCTTGCCTCATCCTCTAAAGTAGCTGTGACTACAGGCACCCGCCACACACATGACTCATTTTGCTATTTTTACTAATGTTGCATAATTGGTTTCTACCTTTTTTTGGGGGGGAGTGCGTGACAAAGATGCTCACTTTGTCAACCTCGGTACTGTGGCAGGGCTTCATAGCTTACAGCAACCTGAAACTCCTGGAGTCAAGCCAGTCTCTTGCCTTAGTCTCCCACATGACTGGGAGTATAGTGACCTGCCACAATGCCCAGGCTCTCATTATGGATAAGGCTGGTCAACAACTCCTGAGCTAAAGCCATCCACATGCCTGGGCCTCCCAGAGTGCTAGGATTACAGTTTTGAGCCACCTTCCCTGGCCAAGAACGTTGAATGAAAGCTACCGAGAACCAAGGTAAGAAATACTCAAAACTCACCATTTTCTAATTTGGTGGTACACTTCACTATGCTTCATGGGCTTCAGATAACGTTCCTGTGGTCTACCTGTAGAGTGGAAACATCACGTGATAACAGTGGCCTGGCACATCTCTCCTCACCTCTGTGTTGCCTGATGTCATAATGGTAGCTGGAGCAGGGCCACGATGCTCAAGTGATCCATCCTCTTGCCTCAGCCTCCTAAGTGGCTGGCACACACCACCATGCTTGGCTAACCTTTTCTGCTTTTCATAGAGACTGAGGGTGTTTTTTTGCTTAGTCTGAGGTGGAGTTCCTCACCTCCAGCAATCTTCCTCCCGGGTCCTCCCCCAAGGATTAGGATTAAAGGTCTGAGCCACCCTGCTCAGCCATGGCTCATTGATAATATTCTATTTCTTTCCTATCATATTCTTGTATTCATTTGATAGACCAGAGATCTAGGAGCGCGGGCAATCTGACCCATCACTTGTTTTGCATATAGAGTTTTATGGATATAAGACTTGCCTATATGTTACAAATTGCATCCTACAAATAGGATGATGATACGAGTCCTCCCCATAAATGCTGAAAGATGCTCACTTTGTCACCCTTGGTAATGTGGCAGGGCCTTAGAGCTCACTGCAACCTGAAACTCCTGGAGTCAAGCAACAACCTCAAATTCCTGTTATCACTGGGCACAGAGTGAAGTTGCAAATCAGGTAGTTCTGAAGGTGAAACGGATTTCACCTTCCTGAAAATAATGTGGATAAGCATGTGATGTGGTTTAACAGTAGACCACATATCAGATGTACTGCTCATAAATTGACATGGATAAGTCAGCAGATTGGATGGCAACTTCATTCGTTTAATCATCATGGAATTATAATCCTAAATTGGCTAGAAATAGAATTTGGTAGGCCTGGCATGGTGGTTCATACCTGTAATCCCAGCATTCTGGGAGGCTAAGGAGGGTACATTGCTGGGCTCACCAGTTAGAAACCAACCTGAGCCAAAGCGAGACTGTGCCTCTACTAAAAATACATAAACAGGGAAAAGGATCACCTGAGTCCAAGTTGGAGGTTGTTGTTAACTATGAAGCTGCAGCACCCTATTCAGGGCTACAGCTTGTGACTGTGTCAACAACAAACCAACCAACCAACCAACAAACATATAAACAAAAAAGAATTTGGCAACTACCAATGAAATACATCTGTAATAATGAATTGACTGTATGAAATGTATATTAAAGTGTATTATAGATCTAGGCTGGGTACAGTAGCTGATACCTATAATCCCAGTGTCTTTGTGAGGTCAAGGTGGGAGGATCATTTGAGGCCAAAGCGTTCAAGGCTGGCCTGAGCATCATCTGAACACCTCATCTCTAAAAATAATGTTTGGAAACAATGAACCAAGTGCTAGAACACACCTAGCTGCTTGCCAGGCCGAGGCAGGAAGATCTCTGAAGCCCAGGAGTTCAAGGTTGCGGTGAGCTAGAATCACACCAGTGCACTCTAGCCCGGGGAACAGATTTTAAGACTTTGTCTCTAAAATCAATCATCAGCTTGGCGCCCGTTGAACATTGGTTACAAGCACCAGCCACATACACCTAGGGTTGTGGGTTCAAACCCGGCCCCAGCCACCTAATCAACAATGACAACTGCAACAGAAAATAGCCGGGTATTGTGGCAGGTTCCTGTAGTCCCAGCTACTTGGGAGGCTGAGGCAAGAGAATCGCTTAAGCCCAAGAGTTTGAGGTTGCTGTAAAAGCTGTGACGCTACAGCACTCTACAAGGGCGACATAGTGAGAATTTGTCTAAAAAGAAAAAAAAATCAATCACTCAGGAATTCATTAATTCAAGGAACCACTGAGCATTGCTTATTTAGTTCTTCATGATAACAGGAGTGCTGTGCATTTCTTTGATTTTGAGACAGAATTTCAATCTGTGGCTCTTTGTAAAGTACCCTGGCATCATAGCTCACTGCAAGGTCCAACTCCTGGGCTTGATTAGATGGATCGCTTGAGCTGAAGAGTTCTTGACCAGCCTCAGGCAGAATGAGAACCTGGTGTGGCAGGCACCTGTACTCCCAGCCAT
>CAUYPK010117129.1:0-16741 GCA_963574355.1 Loris lydekkerianus
CCTCCCCTCCCCCCTCCCCTCTGCCTCCCCCCCACACCTCTGCCTCCCCCTCTTTCTCTGGTCTACCTGCCCTTCTGCTTCCCCATACCTCTGCCTCCCTCTACCCCAGCAAGTTACATTGGCTTAATGGCCTCATTTTAACTTAATTAACCTCTTTCAAGACCTGGGTCTCATATCTCCAACTACATCACCTTCGGAGGCACTGGGAGTTAGGACTTCTCAGATGAATCTGGAGGACACAGCTCAGCCCAGGACATCCCAGCTGTTTACAGAGGAGCCAGCTGAGGCCCAGAAGGCCAGTGGCTTATTCTAGATTTCAGAGCAAACCGGTGTTTGAGGCCTTGGTGGAGTGCCCGAAACCTCTGCCTCTCCCACTGTTCCTCAAGCCACGCTCTCTGTGGCCCTGCAATCACATCCCATCCTGAGTAAAGTTCCTGTTTGCTCATTTGTGAAAAAGCACTAGATTCCAAGACAAAAAGCTCTTGAATCAGACTCACCAGCTGGGTAGCCTCCAACAACTCACATAACGCTCTGGATGCCTGAATGACCTAGACTGTAAAATAGGAGGGTCAATCCTAAATTCATAAGCCTGGTAATCACATAATGTCTGCAGTGGTGCACACCACAGGCGTGGGCACAGGGTGGGAAGGCATGACCAGGCAAGTAAGAGTACAAACAGGGCCCCCAGAAAGCATGGAAACCAGCTGAGAACACACTTTGTAAATGCTTTGGAAGTTTAATTTTATAGCAATAGTTTAAATTGAATCACAGATAATTTCCACCAAACTCAGTTGGCCTCTATGGGTTTCTCTATTATTGTGAGAAAAAAATAGACTTGTTACTCTTCCAGAGTGTTCAGACTGCAGAGCCCCCCTGCTATAGACTTGTCCCTGAGCAGACCCAGCGGCTAGCTTTCCCTGCCTTCTGCCTGTGTCACTCGTCGAGAAGGCCGAAAAGCCCTGCTGTCATGCTGGTCCATGGTGTGCAGATTCCCTCTCAGAACGTTGGTTGCTCACCTATAAAATCAGGGAGGAGGAGGAGAACGCCATTCCCTGCAGCAGTGGGGGAAGGTTTGAAAGGACATGGCCTTGTGAATGCGCAGACCCCACCACGACCTTGTGGATGGGGGAGGGGGAGCAATGTCATTTTAACTGGTGATGGGCAAGTGCAGCTCTCACTGCAGAGGGACATCTCAGTGCTGTTCAGCTCCTTACGGGAGTGCGTGTCACATGGAGTTATGGGCAAGTGCAGCTCTCACTGCAGAGGGACATCGCAGTGCTGTTCAGCTCCTTACGGGAGTGCGTGTCACATGAAGTTATGGGCAAGTGCAGCTCTCACTGCAGAGGGGCATCGCAGTGCTGTTCAGCTCCTTACGGGAGTGCGTGTCACATGGAGTTATGCGCAAGTGCAGCTCTCACTGCAGAGGGGCATTGCAGTACTTTTCAGCTCCTTACGGGAGTGCATGTCACATGAAGTTGTAAGTTTCCTCCAAGTATAGCCCCCCTGCTATAGACTTGTCCCTGAACAGGCCCAGCGGCCAGCTTTCCAGGGCTCTGGCACAGGGTAAGAGAGTGAGCATTTAAAGTCTCTATTAGTCTCCTCCACATGCCCTGACAAGCAAGGCCTCCTCTACTCCTGCATTGGCAGGTAATCTCGTTCTACCTCAAATGTGCAAAGCGCAGTAGGTGTCCCTGGCGAGGGCACCCCCTCCTGTGGGTCTCTGACCTACAGAAGGAGCGGCCTGTTGCAGCTGCCCTAACCTAGGTCTCCTGACTCCAGGTTAAGGATACTTTCTTGGAAAACACATAAAATGTTTCCTCTTCCTTTGCATAAAGTCAAGTGACCTGTACTGCAGAGCAACAGCGATGAAACGTTGAGGCCAGGGCATTGAACTTGTGTTTTGTGTTTGTCTTCAAGTACTTGGCTGACTTCCTTCCAAGGTTATCCTCAATGTTTGTTTCTTTGGATTTTCAGCATTCTCCTAGCCTGCCTCTCTTTCCTTCTTTTAGACTAAATGTTTCCAACCATTAAGACAAACAGAAGGGAAGGAGGGACAGAGAAAGGAAGGTTAATGTATTTTTAAATACAGTAAGTAAATATACATACTTATATACCATATAAGTATGTGTGTGTATATATATATACACTTCACCTTGATGTTCTATTTTCCTGTTTTGTTTTGTTTGTTTGTTTTTTAATGAGATGTGAGGATAAACCGGAGCATTTCCCCTTTGAGAACTGAGTGCTTCTTTCAGGTTTCAGCCAATCAAAAAAATCCACCTGTCCCAAACATTCCCATCACCTTTCTAACCCTACTATCAAGTGTCAGGAGTCAGTGCAGGTGGGTCTGTGGTCCTGAGGGTCCTGGGAGCTGGCTGCCACCATCCTGGCCTGCACTCCACTGCATAAGCCAGGCCAAGCCTACCTGTCCCCCCCTGTCACCCACATGTGCTGCCTGTATGACGTTTACAGTTCTCATTTTGACAAGGCTTCTTATGAGGTGGGTTCACACCACCCCCGGCAGGCCCCATCCTTCGCCCTCACCTCCCACCGTGGGTCGGGTACCAGGACCTCCTCACAATGCCATCCCACCTCTCCCCCTCCCCCCTGCAGAAACAACAGCATTCAGCTCCTTGGGGCCAGGAGTTTGGTGGTCAGGCATTGCTGGTGTTTGCGCAAAGGTTCAGCACGAGAGACTCCATGGCTAAATTCAGTAATAACACCACAATTTCACCAAAAAGCATTATAGTGATTACTGAGTTATATTAGGAGCTTATTTAAGATAACATCTTATTTGCACAATGTAGTTCAAATAGATGGTTAGCACCATCAGCACGATTGTTCAACCCCTTATGCACATTAGCATAATCACTCTGGAAGTGCAGCGCCACTTTTAAACATGTGAACCACTAAAACCAAAAGCATAAATATATGTCTTTTAAGGTGATGGCAGAGTTAGAATAAGAGGGTTTAGGTTTACATGTAAACAGGAATTTAGTTGTCTCCCTAGCACAGTATAGTAGGATGTCAAAACCTCTCCAAGACAGCTCTCTCAGGGAAGCCAGATCTACCACCCCAAACCGCTGCATTTATTAATAACAATTATTTCTGTTTCTCAAACACCTTCTGGACCAGGCGCAGTTCCCTGCCCTTAGCATCAGTATCTCCTGCGGCCTTTCCTCCCTGCACTTTGATGAGGCAGACATCACTGTCCCTCAGGGAGAAGAGAAAATGGCGGCTCCCATGGCTATGTGACTATCACAGGGCCACATGTGGAATACAGCCGCCTGAGGCTCTGACATGTGGCCCCTGCCCACCCTGCACACACCTCCTGCGGCTCCACCCCCCGATGGGGGGGCTCAGCTCATTCCCCATGACTGGGAGCCCCTGGGACCTCTGGGGACTAGTGCAGGCTGCCAATGTGCTCTGGGTGGTTGTCCACTGGCTCCGCCCTCCAAGGCCCTCACTGGCCACCAAGGTGCACCTCCCCTCCCGGATGTGTCCCCCACTGCGCCCTGCCCCCTTCCTTCACAAGACTCATAGGGACATCTCAGGGCAACCAGTGGGCAGAGCCCAGGGACACCACGGGGGTATGAACCTAGGGGGCCTTGGTGCGTGTTGGAACGGCCACTGAATCCTTAGTCACACCACCTGCCATTACTCCCACTCTGAAGCGTCCTGCGGCTCTCACACACCGTGTCATACTCTCCTTGTTGCTCTAGCAGATGGCTTTCTCCACTGGGTTTTTCTTCCTAACAGAGAAACATGATTGTCCTCTCTTCACAAGGAAATACACAGCACACCAGCCTCCAAGCGAATGGAGCCGAGACACAGGGAGTTTGGGGAAAAAGTGGCCGGAGTGCAACTTGGAAGCAGGGGGCAGGGCTGAGTCTCACCTAGGGACCCACCTGGACCAGAGCAAGGGAAGCAGCAGTGCCCAGGGTTGACGCAAAGGTGAGTGCCAGCCTGGCCTGAGTGCCCCCCCAAGCACCCCACGGTGCAGGGGCCTGAGCCCCAGAGGACGCTGAGAGGCAGGCAGGATACCACACATCTTAGAGGGCTCACTCATGACTACGAGGCAAAGTCGGACTTGAGGAGGGACAGCCAGTAGAAGACCAGGCAGGAAGTTCTGAAGGAGGCCGGGAGACAAAGGGCAAGGCCTGGACCAGCCCCAGGGCAGTGAGACCCTACAGAATCACAATGGAGCGCTGGGGAAGCAGGGGTATGTGGACTTAAAACTGATTGGATGTGATAGCAAGAGGCCAGTGAACCCAGGGAGGAGGAGGCCTCCGTTCCAGCCCTGCTCTGCTGTCTCCAGACTGTATCACCTTGGGTAAGAGCCAGACCCCTCTGTAAACTGGAGATTAGAACAGCACCACCCCCAGAGCCGTGTGAGGGTTCCAAGAGGAAACACAGGCCACGCCCAGCACAATGTCCAGCACTGAGCAAACACTAAACTGACTGTAGCTGTCATTTACATTCAACACACAGACAAGTTCCATTCTTGAAGGAGAGAATGTTTCTGCCCCAAGCTTACCTATAAAACCCCTGATCAACTGTCACAGTCTCGCCAACACTGCTGCCTCCTGGCGAGTCCTCTGATTTTCAGTAATGGGCAATGAGACCATAGAGAAGCAATTTCCAAACTCCACCAGCAGAGTGAGGGACCCTGTCCCCATGACACAGTGCTACTGCCTTTGTCACCATTGCCCACTTCCTCCCCTGGGCCAGGCCAGTGTCCTCCCACCTCTCTAGTGACCCACACAGAGCTAGCACAGGGGACCCTGGCAAAGGCACATTTACTGAGCACAAGTTGCCAAGTTTTCTCCTAGCTGGCAATTTAGTATGAGTTTCAGTCTGATTCCTCCCCTAACCCACCCAAGGTGCATTTTGACTAATAAACACACCGTGTTTAGCACACAGGAGGACTTTACCCATGCCCCTGGTGCTGGTTTTAGAACAGTTTTATCAAAAAAAAAAAAAAAAAAAAAATGAGGAACCTTCGGCACATTAAGCTCCCACAGACATCTGAAGGGCACATGCTCATCGTCTCACTCCATTCTTTGCCCTGTGATGTAGGTGGTGTTAGCCCCATTGTACAGATGAGCAAACTGATGCACAGCAATTCTAATCTGCTAAAGGTCATGCAGCTGTTAAGTGTTTATCTACATTTGAGACTAGAAAAGCAAGCAATGTCTGTTCTAGGAATTAGGAAGCTGATGCTGAGAACACTTAAAAATAGCCCTGTGCACTTTCCCATTCTTGAAACAGGTTTACTAATCAGGGACACGGCTGAAAAAATCCAGCAAAATGACTCAGTTCCAAGCAAAATGTCATTTCTCCCCATCACTTTGGGACAACCCCAGCAAAGGCTGCATGGCATAGAATCAGAAAGAGAGAGCAAGAGAAAGAAGAGAAAAGGCCACGAGGGGGCTGCTTCAACGCAAAGGCCAAAATGATTTCCCCTGCGTCACCTGCAGCCTCAGTCAGTTCCGGGGTGCTCTCGGCTAAAATGCAGGCAGTAAAACCAAAGGCAAGCTGGAGGGCTTGTTTCCTGTCTTCTAAATATACTCTTGTTCCGATGGTATCTCATCTCCTGCGTCATGGAGGGGCCACCCTTTATGTCCAGGAGCACCTCAACCCAGAGGAAGCCAGGGTGCAGAAGGCCAGGCTCACTGCCTGCCTGCAGGACACCTGCTCAGGCCCTGGGCGTGGCTGCAGCCTCCTGACCGCCTCAGGGGCATCCCCCCCTCCTCTCCTTTCTCCTCTCCCTCCTCCCCTCCCTCTTCTCCCTGTCCCTCCCCTCACGCTCCTCCCCCCTCACCTCTCCTTTCTCCTCTCCCTCCTCCCCCTCTCCTCCCACCTCCTCCCCTCCCCAGCTCCTCCAGCCCTCCCAGTGGGCAGTAACCAGTCAGCAGAGTTGCCCTCCCTGAATGTTATCAGAGGAAACACTTGAGAACCTGAGAACCCAGAAGCAAACAAGCCATTCTACACCTGCAGTCGCCCTGTTTCCTCCAGGCCCCCCAGCCTCCACCCAGGTGTCCTCCTGGGAAGAAAGGGCCCATTCAGGGCTGCCACGGCTGCTTCTCCAGGCTGGGCTCCTCAGACCTGGCAGAGAGGAAGCAAGGACCCAACGGGAGACAGCAGAGCCAGGGCCAGGCCAGGGTCAGAGGCGCCAGGCTGCTGCCCACTCGGTTGCAGCCTGGCTCTGCGGCCTCAGAGCGGCTGGGATCACCTGCACTTTGCGTTGCTTACTGTGACTGCCTGTGGGCTTTATGAAGATGAAGTAAGACCTTGCCTTAAACCATGTGACGTAGTGCGGCACTACCGCTGGGGGGCCGTGTGGCTATCCTGAGCCTCGTCCACTCACATTATCTCATTTAATAGTATTTAATATTTACAGCTGTGCCCCCACAACACTCGGAGGACCCCAACCCAGCAGGCTGCTTTACGCCTGTCCCTGGAACACCCGCCCGCCACCTGCCACCTGTCCTTCAGAGCCCTGGGACCTTTCCCCACCTGCCGACCAGCTTCTGTTCTCACAGCCTGCTGCTCGGTCACCCCTGATCATCACTGACCTGATGGTCTTTCCCCAATAGATTTCAAATTCCCTCAGGCCCGGACCATGCCTAATTAATGATTATTAATAGCTGTTAATGTCTACTGTTTCTCACGCCTACAACAGCACTTGGCGCCAAGGAGGTACCCACCAAACGCTCACTGAGCAAATTTCAGTAAGGACAGCTTGTCCCGCAGCTATAGCTATGACACCAAGGTTCACAGAGGAGGAGCATTCTGTTCTGTGTCCTCAAGCTGGCCAACCAGAATTCTGGCTTCGGCTATGACACCAAAGCTTGCAAAGGTAGTGTACCCTACTATATCACCAAGCTAGCTGACCAGAATTCTGAGGCAGGGTGAACCCAGCCCCGCCTGGAAGGAGAGGCAATGGTCCCCCAAGGGTGTGTCAGGGCAAGAAGCCAGTAGTGGAGATGGGAGGGCACCTGTGCCCAGCCTGGGGTGAACCTGTGCCCAGGCCTGGCACAGCACAGCTGGCTTGGGAGGCAGGGTGCAAGCTGTTCCCAAAACAGTGTGAAGGACCACAGAGACCACCAACTTTAATGCAGGAATACCTGCCCGGAACTGTCCCCAGCACGTAAGACTAAAGGTATCTAAACATTTTACCATCTGCACAATCCCACTGCACTCTTAACTGCCATCATTGGCGTTTTATGGACTAGGTACCTGAGACTGAGAGGAGAGGAGTTGCCTGTCACTGCACTGCCGGGAATCAGAGTGGTCTGGGTGTGAGTCAGGACAACCAGGATGCAGCATCTGGACCTGACACCAGTGAGCTTTGGTGTGATTAAAAAAAAATAAATGTACAAGAGGAGGCAGGATAGGTTCCCAAATGCATCCCTGGAGTCTCACTGCTGGGCAGAGTCAATTCCTAGGAGTCCCTTAGGACAAGCCACAGGGATCAGAAAGCAGGGATTCCCTACCTGTCCTCGTGGCTCCCCCAACACCAGGCAGGCCTGGCCTATGCGTCCCCAGTGGGAAGGCTTCTGCCAAGCATCACACCCTTGAGGCTGCAGGCAAGGGCCTTGGTGTGTGACAGTCTCTGCCTATGTGACTACAGACAGGTCATGGAGGTCCCCACACCAGCTAGGAAGTCATTAGTGATCCCTGCCAGGGTGACCCCCAAAGCCACTCCTCTGGGGACCAGGCAGCATTTGTGACTTCAGTTCACTCCCCACTCCTGGTGATGTTACTGCCTCCTCAAAGCAGCCCCTGACCCGCAGCCGTGTCTCACTGTAGCTCAGAGCTGGCATGAGAGAACATTACCACCACACAAACGGGGAAATGCTACAAGTCAGAGTATTTTATTAATGAAGCCCAGTAACCAGGCAGACAGGAGCCCAGCGTCTACCCGCCAGCCCTGTCCCTCCCTCTCCTCCTCTTTGTGCCAGGGAGCCCAGGGAGGACTGGGGACTTCAGGCCCCTTACTGTGTCAGGGGCAGGGGGAGTACCTACCCTGGACATGCATGTCTGCATCCCAGCCCCACCACGGTCATGTGGACTCTAAACCATCATCCCCAAAGCCACAGAGCTGCAAAAGGAGGCTATCCAGGACGGGATGGCAAGCAGAGCGGGTGAGGACAGCAGGGCCGTCTCAGCAGGCACTGCTGTTTGTGCAACACTCGTCTTCACCCCTGCTTCACCAAGTTTTCCCCAAGTTTTTCTTCCTCCTACTTCACTTTGATGTTCATGGAGCTCTTGGTAAACCACCCAGTGAAGTGCACTTGAAGTTGACAAACCCAAGAACAGGGAGGTACTTTCTACAGAAGCACGGAGGACCCAGGCAGGAGTTGAAGGTGCTGTGAGATGGCCCTGTCAAGCTTCTCATGTGTCTCATTCTACAACTCAAGCCACTGAGGCTTGTTCAGGGCCACAAACCAAAGTACCACGGGGCCGAAGCCTAAAACCTCTCACGTCATGGACTGGAAGTGGGAGAAATGGTTGTTTTCCCTAATGCACCCACCCAGAGTGCTATATGTTTCTAAGTCAAACTTTTCTTGGAGAATAAATATTACACAAATACACTCCAGCCATCTAGCACCTGTTGGCATTGTCCCATATCACCAACTCACTGCAATGGTCCATTTGCCCTCTCCTTTGTCAGAAGGAAGTGCTGGAAGGCGATGCTTCCAAAGCTTCCTGGCATCTAGGGCCCTCGGTGAAAATTAGCTTGCACCAAATAGATGCCTTTAACAGGCAGAAGTGAGGTGGATGCCCTCTTCCTGTGTTCTCAACTATTGCTGCTGCGGCTCAGACAGCAGAGGCTAGGATTAGGGCTTCCCAGCAGCAATACCCAAACATCTAGCCTCACCTCCTGGGTGTCTTGGCCTGGCTTCCTAACCTCTGGATAGCAGCTTTGGGTGTCCATTCTCCCTCAGACGCAAACATAGCAGCAGCTTCCCACTTCCAGCCCAGCCCTAGTTATAGCCTCAGAGGGAGCAGCTCTTCCAATGGCCAGTTACACATCCCCCTACAAGTGATTCCAGAGACCCAGATGAGGGCCTATACCTTCCACTGGTTTTGTTATGAAAAAAATCCCCTGTATTAAATCCCTTTCCATTTAACATACCTAGAGTGGTTTCTGTTTCCAGCAATGAGCTCTGACTGATACATCTACTCTCAGGTTCTTGGATATAGGCAACTTTTGTGCTTTGTTAATTTAAAGAATAGATGAGAGAATAACCTATGAGTGTCCATAAAGTCATCCTGGACTCTACAGTCGTCCCCAATTGTTGGGAAAGTACTGAAGCTCCATCCTCCACTGGCTTTTCCATTAATAAGCATCACAATTTACAGTGTGTTGGGCTTTCTCTGGCATAGTCAAAACAAATAAAATACACACTAATAAGTCTAATCCTCTACTAAGAGAAATTTTAGAGGTTTAAACTGAGGTACACCCTACCTAAGACATTGAGGGACCCAACCTCCCATAGACTGATGAAAAGCTTGGGTATCATTTCCCTTCTGTAAAATTCTGCTGCTCAATTTTACAACCAGGGTAAGTCAGGGTCTGCCATTCTTGGTTGACAGAACAAGTCTTAGGTCTAGCCATGACATGTCTCCTCCTGAAGGGTCATTACAGGTCACTCACAGACAGGGAAAGAACTGAGGTGGCCCTGGCTGGTACAACTGCCCTCTGTTCCTCTTTGGACTCCACCCACATGTTCAGGGGTCCCAGTCACTCCCACACAAGCCCACTGTAAGTGAGATCACCCTTAGGAAAAGCAAAATCACATGTTCCTTAGCTCTCTTCCAAGTTCATCCCAGTCATCTGATTCAAGAACTAATTTCAGATCATCTTCCCATTTCTGTTTCATGTTGTGTCGTCAAAGGCACGTGTCCAGTTGGTTTGCAGAATTAGAAACATACGTCGTCAGTCTCAATAGCAGAGCAAGGAGGGATTTTCCTGAGTAGTGAGTTTCGACACTGCCCTCTGGAAGATGAGGCAGCAAGAAAATAATAAACACTCACCAAGTAAGTGTCCGGAAGGTGAGGGCACCAGGCTCTGCCCACCCCATTCTTCCCATGGCTGGCTGGCCATGAGCCTCTAAAATTCCCATTCATATCCTCAGCCCCTCCCAGGCTCTCGGAGGAACCAAGATGCAGGGAGGAGTTCTCTTTCACCCCCCACCAGCAGCCCAGCCTGCCTAACCTTCCTGCCCACGGGCCCACAGACTCAGCTCCACAGTAACCTTGCTCCCTGCACACAAGAGCCTCAGCTCCCCCAGGCACTGTCTCCTGGACAGGCTCTCTCACTCTGGCACACTGGATGCCCTTTATTATGATTTAGAATTTTTTAATTAAGTTTTTTTTTTTTTCATCCAAAGAGCCTTCCATATACATGGTAACAAAAAAGGGCATGAAAGGATATACAATTAGGAAAGCAGCCACTCTCCCTTCCCAGATCCCATACCCTATGCCCCAGAGTTAGTTACTAACAAGACTCTCCGGGTGCCCTTCCTTTCTCAACAAGTCCTGCACACAGACTATGCTGTTTCGTCAGCTTGTTCACACTCCTGTTCTTTGATATGGTATTTAGAGAGCTGGGTCTTTGCTTTGCCAGCCCCCCCTTGTAGCCGGAGGTGGGCATGTGACCCTGTCCTGGCAATGAGACCTGCAGGTGAGTCAGGCCATGGCAGGGAGAGGAGGGGCCTGGTGGCATCTGGAAAGCTTTAGCTCCAGCAACCATCTCGGGAATGTGAGGCAGAGTATAAAAATAAAAAGCCAAGTGTTTCATGAAGAGGATGCAAAGCAGAGAGAACCCAGGTCCCTGAAGACACAGTTAATCAGCTGAACAAATACCTCTACCTGCCAACCTCCAGACACAGTGTTACATGAGGAAAATGAGCCCTATATCTTCACCAGGGCTAGTCGGACCTTCTATCTCTCACATGAGACCGTTCCCAACAGACACGATTACAGACGTGGCTGTGGACGGGCCTGTCCTGGAAGGCTGTGCCCTGCACCTTGCTGTCTTCTCCCAGCGATCTTTGTCACGGTTTCCAAACCAGTTCATGTGCTTCGGTCTCATTCTCCTCAACTGCTCCAGAGTTTTCCACCAAACAGATACATGTTATAAATAAACCTGTCACCTGCTAATGGACATTGTCACTGGTTGCTCTCAGTTGCATCCCACACGGTGCTGCAGCTCTTGTCTGCAGCCTGTGCACCTACAGGGTCTGTCTGTACATAATGTGCAGAGAGGCCCACCAGGCACCTTGTCTTGGACCCTGTCCTCACCCCCCTCTCACTCCACAGACTGGTCATGCTGGACCCTCCTTGGCTCTCCCAGGTCCATTATCATTGTTGAGAAATCAGATTGTCTCCTTTTCTTACACTCATTCTGCAGCCCAGCCTGAACCCTGAGACACCCTCCACCTTGGCCAGAGCTTTGGGATCCCCTAATCTGCAACCTCGTGTGGATGAATGGTATTCAGCTTCTTCCCCGGGGCCTGATGCTCATGCTGGCTCTCAGCTGGCTCTCTTTCCAGCCCCCCACTCCACCCAACCTCACCCCAGCACCTGGTCTGCACCCTAGTCCTGCCCTATCGCCTCCTTTCTGGAACCTTCCCCTTCCTTCTTGGGTAAACGAGCCCACATCAGGCTGGCCGAGGCCAGGTGAGGCTCGCACAGGAAGCCACACCCCACCTACAGACAAGCTCTGGGCCCAGTTTCAGCACCTGTAACCAACCTCAGAAACTCTCACTAGAAACCCGACCTCACACCCCAACCAAAACCCACCTGTTGATGGAAACTGACAAAGCCTGCTGCTTGGCGGAAAGGGACACACAGAGATAGACAGGACAGCACACCAAACAGGCGCGCACCCACTGTGTACTGGTGAAAGGAAATGTGTTTAACATTCTATCACATCGGACTCACCAAACTGCTTTGCCAGCCAGAGTCTGCTAAGAGCTGAAACAGGCAGGGGGTAGTCTCATCACGGACGTGCAAGTCACATTCTCTGTGCAAAATCCTGTCTTCAAGGGCAAAATGCCATCTCATCTGATGGTTGGATTTGCAAAGCTGATTCCAGCCTGAGGCCAGGATCCCTGAGCTACAGCCTGTCCAGCTCTCCCCTAATCTCCCTGCCCCACCTGCCAGCACACCTGGGCCTTTGGGAACAGCGAGAATGAGTGTCTTCCGGTCCACCTGGTCCAGTCTTCTGATTTTACAGATAAGGAAATGGAGGCACAAAGGGGTCAAAAAAGTCACTTACTCACGTAATGGCCAGGGACAGAAACACCAAAGCTAACTCTCCTGAGCATCTCCTTCATGCCAGGCACTATCTATACTTCCCTCCAACACTCACAGACCTCCTCCGGGATATGAAGCCTCCTCCATCTCGCTGGTCAGAAACTGCTGGCTGATGGTGGGCAAGGAATTCATTCCAGGACAGAGAGCCGGTGAGGAGCAGCAGGTGGGCACAGATCACTCTGCCTCTGCACCCAGGGCTCCTGCCCCTGCCTCTCCTCGCTATTCCCAGAAAGAGTAAAAACCATGGGCTGGAGTGGGAGAGAGAGAACATGTTCAGGAAAGGGAGGTTATTACTAAGCCAGGAAAATGCAAAAAAAAAAAAAAAAAAAGTGCCTAAAATAAAATCCAACAGGTGTCAGTGAAATTACCTTTCTTCTTAAGTACTCAAAACACACAAAAAAGGGGGAGCTTATTAAAGGGACACAGATCCTGAAAGAGCTCCCAGGGGCATAACTGGAACGATTTGAGCAACAAAGTAACTAGTATTGGATTATAACCCAGAGAAAAAAGTGAAGGAGAGTCCCCTGATAGGAATGAATGGGTGAATGAATAATGGGGAAAAGAGACAGCTACCTTTACGGAAGAACTCCCAGTAATGTACACACATACACCCTCCAAGGACTGCAACGTCACCACCCCTGCCCCTCAAGCTGGGCTGAGCACCCTGACTTGCTCCCCAAGGGCACATATGGAAAGGGGGTGGGGGGACTTTGCAGTGGAGAGATTTGACAAACACAGCCTCAGCCAAGGTCAACAGCAACAGTGATCCGTCCAGTTGACAGGTATGTACCCTTGATAGGATGCGATAACAAGGGCAGTTCACCTCTGTGGTCTTCCTCCCAAAGCCCATAACCCCAATCTAACCATAAGAAAAGATAAAATAAGCCCCAATTAAGGGGGTGTCTACAAAATACCTGACCAGTACTCAGGAAAACTGTCAAGGTCACCCAAAACAGGAAACCCTGAGAAACTGTCACAGACCAGAGGAGGCTAGGGAGACGTGACAACAAAATGCAATGTGGGCCCCAAAGGGGATCCTGGGACAGACTAAGGCCTGGGAGTAAAGTAGGTGAAGTCCAAATAAATGGTGAGACTGAGCTGGGGGCAATGTGCCATCACATGCTCACATGCTCACATGCTCCATCCCCGGCATTCTAGTGACACAAGCTGTTTATCAGCCAGGGACACCTGCTGAGGGGTACCCCAAGTCCTCTGCATTTGCTTTGCAATTCTTCTTAAATGTGCAGCCACTCTAAATAAAAGCTTTGTAGGCTGTAAACACACAGGGATATCTCCCTATGGTGCCAGGAGAATCCTTAGCTGACTGCCTGTTATTCAGGTTTGGAAGATTTCTAAAGCTTTCCAGAGGCCCTGCCTGGGACCAAGTGAGTGAGAACCCCTGGGCTGCTACCTGAGTGACAGGTGAAAGATCCCCAGGTGGTTCTACTATGCCGTTCGGGCTGAGAGCGGAGCCAGCACAGGACAGGAGTCAAATCCAAAGGGCTCCCATGGAGTCATGTGGAATTCTGCGCAGGCCACCTCTCCTGCCCACAATCCCCAATCCTGGGTCAGCTGGGGGTGGAATCAGGTGGTTGAAGGGTTCAAATTTCCTCTGGGTGTGAAAATGCAAAGTGACCTGAGCCAGCCAGGAAAAGAGCAAACGACTCCTCTCTAGCTAGGGTCACTGTCACCTAAGGGGCCCCAGCCAGCCCTTCCTGTCACTTTGAGGTCTCAGACCTCACGCTGTAGAGGGACTTGGCTGAACTCCAGGCCGTCAACCCAGCAGCACTAACGCTGCAGCTGGGCCACAGAGAGACCTGGCCTCTGAGCCCCACGCTGCCAGGCTGCCGAGGGAAGGAGGGAAGCACTCCAGACAAGCAGGTTGGCCCCCCGCCAGCAGGTCCCCAGATGCCACGCCACACACACCTGAGCAAGGTAAGAGAATAGGTGTGTGTAAACAGTATTTGAAAAAGAAAATAGCTGTACAAATACAGCACTTGTTAACACAGGTGTTTACAGGTGGGATTACTTTTACCAGGCTGCTATCTCCCAAGCTTCTTTGTGAGCCCCAGCTCACACCTGCGGGGACTTTCCTACAAAGCCAAGGCACAAAGGGGAAGTGGATAGTCCAGATTGGTTTTACCACGCAGGAGGTCAGCAATCGGCTTTGGGCCAGCTAGTTTTCACAGGTTCCCCTGCTGGACTCACTTCCATATTTTGAACCTGCTCAAACAGGATCCGGCCTGCCGGCCACTTCCTGCTTGGCTTAAGCGGCTGCCTGTAACCACCCCAGGGCAGCCACAGCAAAAGGTTCATCTCCTGGAGCCAGAGGGTGCTGGCTAGCTCAGCTTGAGGCCTGATTGCCTGATCCCAGCCCCCACTATCCAGTGGGGGGCTCACTATTTATATTTTACAGACAAGGAAACTGAAGGTTTGTCCGAAGTCAAAAGACTAATAATTGGAGGGCTCTGAGCCCACTTCAAACGCAGGCAGAATCCAAAGCTGCAACTGGACACACAGATGTGTCCCTGTGGTGACGCCCCAGGAGCAGCAGTGCCCTCCTTGGGACACCCGAAAGCATACTCGCATTCAACTTTAAATAGTCAAGCTTATTATTCAGCACTACCTCGTAGGAGGAGGGAGAACTGCCCGGTGGGAGCCCGCACACAAGTTTTGCAAACTGTACAAGAGAAACTCAATGCCCCTGAACTGCGCACTCAGAAATGGTTAAGATGGTGAATGTTAGGTTGTGTGGATTTTGCCACATTTAAAAATTTTTTCCATTAAAAAAATTTATAGAAGAGAAACTCCAAACTGAGAATGTTCTATTCTATATGGAGACCTGCACAAAGTAGGTTACTTTCGTCACAAGGTAGCCTGTTTTGGGTAAATGCACCAGTTTTGCATTTCCAGAGAGGCCTGTGTCCCTGGGAAAGACTTTCTCTTAGATTAGCCTTTTCTCACAGAGACAAGTAGTTCCCCAGTAATTGGGGGAGGCCCTAAATAGTGAAATGGCCCCAACGCATCTCTTCAGAGTGAGGTGCTAAGTTCCTTGCAGTCTGAAAGACAGGGGGAGGGGGCTGCAGAAGGACCCCTAAAAGAAGGACGTAGGGAGACCCCCACACACACAACTCTGCAGGACCACTGGGGACTCTAGGAGCACGAGGGCAGGCTTTCTCATGCTGTCCTCAGCCCAGGAAAGCTGTGGAGGTGGGGAGGATGTCCACAGAAATAAAAGATCATTTCTGGGCGTGACCCACATCCTTGCGCCTGGAGGCTGTCCTGGGTTTGAACCCAGCTATCCTGGTTCTGCATGGGGGTTTGCCGTGTTCTATGACACTTTCTCCCGGGAAAAGGGGGCTCCTCATGGGCTGGCCCCACCAGTTCCTACTGACCCCTCCCTGAGGCCATTGCCAGCCCCACCCCTCCCTCTGCAGCAGAAGCCAGGGACAGGATGGGCTGGTACACAGGAGTACCCAGGGAGAGAGAAACTTGGATGAGAATGAGAACTTAATACTTCACCATCGAGAAGCTGGGAGGTTTTTGAACTATGACGAGTTTCTAAAAGATAGGCTGGTGTCTGATTAGGCATTATTTTACGTCATTCTAATTAAGATGACCTGATGTTATAATTACAGATCTGCTATACCACTTGGAAGTGATGAGAATGGCAGGCTGTCCTCTCTGCCAGCCAGTCTGCAAGCTCCAGGCTTCCCACTGACCCAGTCCACCTCCACCGCCTTTGGGCCAAGGTCGCCCTTTGAAATGACAGCACAAACCAGAGAGGAAATGGGCGCAGGCAGAAGCCTGCCCGGCAGAAGTCTCCACCAACAGGCAGGTGTCTGGCGAGCACCTGTGTGCCAAGGATGCGGGTCACACCCAGAAATGGTCTTTCATTAAAGTACATTATTTCTCTTGCTTCTTATCAGTTTAGGGAAGTGCAAAATGCCCCCCCACACACACAAATATGCACAGGTACACACACCCACGGCAGCAGCTCTGCAACATGGACTTGAGTTCACTTCTAACCCTACACCCACATTCAACGATGGGCCACTCCTTCTGGCCCCCTCTTCCCAGTGTCAGCCTGTCACCTGGCACATCCTGGATCCTCGGTAGATGTTTATTCAACTGCAACACCTGGACACACAGGCATATTCTCAGGTGAGCCGTGTCTGAATTATTAGGTTGTTTCAAAGGTTTTGTCCGTTTTAATGTCATGTGCTTTTGTAGCTCCATATCTCAATAAATATTTATTCTACTGTGTCGTGGTATATACTGATCGATGGAGAATTTTGTACTCTATACATTGATGCTGTTCATTTTTTTCTATTTTTAATTTTTTTTATTCTTTTCAGCCTATTACTATATGATGTCATTAAGCGATTTTCAGCCAATTTTTCTCTAC
>CAUYPK010117130.1:0-42785 GCA_963574355.1 Loris lydekkerianus
TGAAGTTGATGAAGTAACCAGTTTTCCTCACAGCGCATTCCTAGTTGCCTGTTTGAGAATCCTCTGGGTGCTTGTTACAATGCACATGGCTGGGTTTCAATCAAATTCAATAGAATCAGAATTTCTGTGAATTTTGCTCCAAAATCTGCATTTAAAAAAAATTCTCTCCTACAACTTCTGCAGGTTGAAGTGTGGGAAGCATTAGGTAAGTAAGTGGAGAATTAGGGGCAAGAAATTCTGGATGGCACCGATTTTGAAGTCAGATAAATGTTGAATCTCTCTGTTTCTTACGAGCCAAGTCACTTAGCATCTCTGAGGCTGAGTTCTTCCCTCTATAAATGGGGTTAAAAGTACCTGCCTCCAAAGATTGCTGTCAGGATTAATTGAGATAATGTATGTAAGGCACCTTATGTTGTATGTACCAGACTTGAGGGCACACTGGAATTACCTGGGGAACGTATTCATCTCTCTACTCCCCAAGATTCTAAGATAGGGTATAGAGGACTTAAGAAAGTCCCCAGATGACTTGGATCAGGGAGAGTAGGAATTACACAAAGTGTTAGCTCCCCTTCTCCCAAGGCGGGGGCAGTGAAGATTAAAAAAAAAAAAAAGGATAAATTTAAGAGATTTCTAAAAAGAGAGAATATTCAATTGCCTAAGTGATTTTTAAGGTTGTTGTTTTTTTTTTTTTTTTGCAGTTTTTGGCTAGGGATGGGCTTGAACGGGCCACCTCTGGCATAGGGGGCCAGCACCCTACCTCTTTGAGCCACTGGCGCTGCCCTGATTTTTAAGGTTTTAATGCAGATGGCTGCTTGTATCAAAATGTAGTGGGACAATGTGTTCTGCTTTGAACACGGTGATGCCTGTGGATCATCTGAGTCGAAGATGTTCAGAAGCCAGAACTAAACAGCAAGCAAGGGCTTCAGAGTAAAGCCCGAGGTGGTGGGCGGTGCCTGTGGCTCAGGGAGTAGGGCGCCGGTCCCATATACCAAGGGTGGTGGGTTCAAACCCAGCCCCAGCCAAACCTGGAAAAAAAGAAAATTAAATTAAAAAAAAAAAAAAAAAAAAAAAAACCCTAAGGTGGTGGTATGGAGGAGGCGGTCGAAGTGGCAGCTGAAAAGGGCATAATCCCCCAGGGATAAGATGGTAGATAAGAAGAAGCCCCATGACTCACCTCCATGTCAACACCCAATTTTAAAGGTTTTCAGGAAAAAAAAAAAATCCAGTGAAGGAAACTAAAAAGATATGAGTAGGAAGAGAACCAGGATATGGTTTTATTTGTGAAATACACTAAAAAGAGACTGTCAAATGCCACAGTCAAATCAAGAAGGAGTGAAACTTGCCTCAAAGCAGAGATCCTGTCTGACCAGTACTGAGTGCTTCGGTCATGGTGGCTGGATGGCAGGTTAATAATGGAGAAACGTGGCAATGTTTGGCTTTATATTTTCACCTGAAATGCCCAAGAAACTGAAAGTAGTTGTTTACTATACTTTGAGCAGGAAGACTACTTCCAAGTATCTCTCAAAATCTATTTTATACAGAGTTGACATCATTAGTATCTAGAAGAGGTTGGAAGTCATAAAGGATAGTTTTTAGTACAAAAATCAACACCACCTTATGGCTTCCTTTCTAGTTAACTGTTAATAATTTACTATCCATTTACATCTATATTTTCTGATAGTTCTTAGTATGAAGACAGCTATTATTCTCCAGAGTAAGAACATGGTGGGCTGAAGGAATTCACATGGCAAAAGTTAAAATTCAAGTGCAGGGAATACGATGCAGCAGCTATGGCGATTCTACAACAGCTAAAACTTAGCACTTTGTGTTTTGAGGACGATCTTTTTGCCCCCTGGTAAATTTGAAATGTATAGCTTTACTGTAACATTTTAAAGGAGTCAGTATATTTGAGATTTCCAGTTTTGAGTTTTATTATTTCAAATTATCTCTACTTAAAACTAATCAAATGCACAGGGACAATTCAGCGTGTTGTTCTGTTCTATGGCTAATACAAATGATTACAGGTCACCATATTTCAAGTTTGGAATGATAGATACCAAAGAATTCTAGTTTATATTGTCAAAAGAGTATCCTGTTTGCTCAATTATTTACTCAAAAAATATAAAATGAGCTATATGTAGTGTAATTTTTTTTAAAAGCTTATATAAAAGATGAAAAGGGACAGCTAATCACCGAAAGAGAATACAAGAAAAGGACAAGGTCTTTTTTTTGAATAGTGCAAAATTTCAGGCAGAGAATGGGATGTGTGTTTTCAATGTTTTTCTTTCTTTCTCTTCAAGCCAGAAGAAGGGATGGGGTAACATCTAACATTTATCTATCACAGTGTATAGAGAGAAAGTCTCTTGCCCCACTGAAGTTCACTAAAAAATCACTGACATGAGCAGAGTGATTAATAGGAGGAAAATGATAGAAATGTATTTAACGTATATACAGGGGAGCCCTCAGGTTGAAGATTCTCTTCCCCAAAGGGGGTTGGGAGCTCAAATGACTTTCTGGTAAAATAGGTTATGGCAGGGGGACAAAGAGGAGTTTGGGGAGGATAAATGATGGGGAACAAAGATTAATTGGTAGATAGTTTACCTGGGAATTTAAATGAGTCTGAGAGACTAGACATGATCTTCTTAAAGAGTCTGTTCAGGCGCGGGAAAGAAAAGAACCATTGTTCTCCTAGGTGGGTCTGGATCTCAGGCTGAGAAACACACTTCATTGATTTGGGGAGAGTTGATTGATTCAGGGAGAGTTGATAGTGGGGCCAGGGAGGTCAGAGGCCTTGAGATTTCTTTGGTCAGTCCAGAAGCCAAAATGCCATATGCTAGGTAAAATATTCCTAATTTCCCTCACATATATGTGAATAACTTTTATTATTATTATTATTATTATTATTATTATTATATAATAGCTGTGTATATTAATGTAGTCATGGAGTACAATGCACTGGTTTTATATACAATTTGAAATATTTTCATCACACTGGTTAACACAGCCTTCCTGGAATTTTCTTAGTTATTGTGTTAACACATTTATATTCTACATTTAGTAAGTTTCACACGTACCCTTGTAAGATGCACCGTAAGTGTGGTCGTGAAGAACGTTAAGTAAACAATATCGCCCCACACTTTGAGTAGGCCGACAGAGAAGTTGAGTAACTTATCCAGGCACAGACAAGGGACAGCCGCAGAGCCAGGAATCCAACCACTAGCCTGTGCTTCCAACCTAGGGAAGAGCAACCCCAAGGCACAGCACTTCTGTCTTCAGGTTGCAAGTTCACAGAGGACAGTTTTGACTTTTGGAAACCATTAAAAGTCTTTTCCAGCAAACTCCTTTTAAAAAGCAGGGCAGGAACAATGTGGATGTTTTCTTCTCAAAAATGCTGCACCACTGGATTGTAATGTGACTTTCTGGTATGTAATGAGCTCTCCAAGTAACCTCAGAGGAGCTCCTGTGAGTTCTGAGAGTGGCAGGGTGGCCAAGGGGCTGCAGGCGGGTGGGTGTTCCCATTGATTTTTTTTTTTTTTTTTTTTTTTTTCTGAGACAGAGTCTCAAGCTGTCACCCTGGGTAGAGTGATGTGGTGTCATAGCTCACAGCAACTTCAAACTCCTGGGCTTCAGCAATTCCCTTGCCTCAGCCTCCCAAGTAGCTGGGACTACAGGTGCCCACCACAACACCCAGTCACTTTTTTGGCTGCAGCTGTCGTTGTTTTAGCAGGTCCAGGCCGGGTTCGAACCTGCCAGCCTGGGTGTATGTGGCTGGGCACCCTACTCACTGAGCTACGGGCACCCCCTGCCGGTTGATTTCTGTGTCACTCTGGTTACTCCAGGTCACAATGTTGCAGGAAAACAGCGAATTGAAACAGACAGACGCTTACACCAACAATAGAGAGGAAGGAACCTTTAACTGCTGGCAAGAACTTAAGTGCCTCAAGGTGTAAAATGCTGAGTTCCTGGGGAACAGTTTTTTCCAAACTCTTTTATGCTTTTTTTTTTTTTCTTCAGTTCAATATCAGCTACATAGTTATGGCTACAGATGTTAGAAACTGGGTTGTTGTTATTAGTTACAGAATCTTTTTTTCTTTTGCTTTTCAAGGCTATTTCAGCTCAGTGTAAAGTTAGTTCTTATCTTTGCAGGAGGAGTCTTCTGCCTCTGCCTGCTGTTTTCTCCAGATCCCCAAGAGTTTAAGCTTTATTTCTCCTTTCTCTTTTTTTTTTTTTTTTTTTGGCAGTTTTTGGCCGGGGCTGGGTTTGAACCCACCACCTCCAGCGTATGGGGCCGGCGCCCTACTCCTTTCAGCCACAGGCACCGCCTCACAGTCCAGGCTTAAGGAAATGTGCCAGCTCTAGTAAGGGCAGGAATTTATGGAGGACCAGAGTCCATGCTTACCGGGATGAAAGGACTCAAATTCGGGGTTGTGTTTTTTTAAATACCATGCTGGCCTAATAGTTTTCATCTATGGAGTCAGCCTGCAGGCCATCCCCCAGACCGCTGCTTTACAGTTACAGCAGGCTCCTGTGTAAAGAGAGTTCATTCCAAACATGTTACTGAAAGCTCAGTACTCGTTCCCAAGGCCAAATCAATGAGAATGAAGAATGAGCGCAAGTGGTTTGAGAAACAAGGAAAGAGGAGTTTGCAATATGCCCCAAATGAGGAAGGCAGCAAACAAGCATCTCAGAAACCACCGTCCTGCCTTTCAGCTGAAAAATGGGACTCTTGAAAGGGGGGGGTACTTGGCGCTTGGGTTCGGGTCCACGGGACCTGTGTCACATTCATAGCTTTGGGTTCTTGTTGCTTAAATATAATCGGTGGCTTTTGCTCTTGAGTTATAATTGGATTATAATTGGTGTTCTTGCTTTTACCTCCACTGATGATGATCTTGTGACCTTGGTCCCGACCATCCTGTTGAGCTGTCACCTGTGGTTTGAGATAACAGAAAACAGGCTGGGTGCAGTGGCTCACACCTGTAATCCTGGCACTCTGGGAGGCCGAGGCAGGTGGATTGCCTGAGCTCAGGAGTTTGAGACCAACCAATTTGAGCAAGAATGAGATCCCCCATCTCTACTCAAAAGACAAAAACTAGCCAGGTATCATAGTGGGTGCCTGTAGTCCCAGCTACTCAGGAGACTGAGGCAAGGAGATTGCTTGAGCCCCCTTGCTTGAGTTTAAGGTTGCTGTGAGCTATGATGATGCCACGGCACTCACCCCTGGGCAAATATGTGAGACTCTGTCTCAAAATACTTAATAATAATAGAGGTGGTGCCTGTGGCTCAAGAAGTGGGGTGCCGGCCCCGTAAGGAAGTGGTGGGTTCAAACCCAGCCCTGGCCAAAAACTGCAAAAAAAAAATTAATAATAATAATAATAATAGACAATAAAGAAGAATAGTTTTTTCCTCCTTTTATTACTGGCCTTGGGAAGGCATGCAGGTTTTAATCCTCCAAAAGAGAGGGGCTTTAAAGAGAGAAATTGTGAATCATTTCATTGCCCCTTTTCAGACCTTTACCTCTATTACACACAGAAAAGTTTGGAAATTAATAAACTAGAGTTTGTGCTTATTTTTACGGATGACTTAGGAGCTCTTTACAGAGATGTAAAATATTTTCTAGCTTTATGTTCAATAAACGTTTCGTCAGCACTAAGTATAATGTGCTCTCCACAAATTTGCTTACTTTGTTTTTTGCAAGGAGTTAATTTGAATCACTTTTGCTTAGCGGGCAAATTCATTTTTTAATAGAAATTCAATACTGCTTTTGATCATTCTAATGAAACCATCTTACTTTTCACTCCCTTGATTGGACATTTTCTAGATTCATTTCCCATATCTTGGATTTGGACTGAGAGCTGTCTCACTGGCTCTCATTTCCCAAAAAGTGGTGGTGAGGGTTGTCTAACTTCAAATTGCTTTTTTGTAAAAGAGAGGATGAAACTGAAGTTGCTAATGTTCCTCTCTCTCTCTCTCTCTCTCTCTCTCTCTGTCACAATTTTATTTTCCATTTTATGCATCTACTAAGATGAAGATCTTAATGCTTGACTGCAAAGATCTGACTCTGCAGGGATATACTTACTCTTTGTTGAAAATATAATGATTTCACAGGATCCTGTCTTCAGCAAATTACATTTGTTAACTTTATTTCTTGTTTCGTCGAGAAGTCTATGGATTTTCTGCTTCTTCTTTGGCAGCCATAATCATTTTCTTCTGACCATCTGGGAAACCTGTAATCTTATATGCAGAGTCCACTTAGACATTTTAGTGCTAAAAACAGAGAAATCTTATAAAAATGTAATTTTTTTCCTGCTGTTACACTGGGAGCAAAAATAAAATGTTTAAACCTGCTTCCTGCCAAGTAAGGATTTTTGAGATTACAGACTCGTACGCAGAATTCTGAATGGGGACAGCAGTTCTAACACACCTAAGGAATTTGAGAAAAGCTGCAGGCATTGTCAGCAAAGGAGACCAGAGCCGTCTGTTGGGTTCTCTTTTTTATCAGAATAATTCCTGATAAAAGTTAGAGAGGCATGTAAATCTTCTAAGAGTGGGACATACTGCGTGCATTTGGGGGAGCAAGTTTGAGAAAGGATTTGTGTTTTAAAGACAGGCCATTAGCCTTCGGAGGTCAAATTCCTGCTGATGAGTTAAGGAAAGGGACTATAATGTAGGTGCCACATCTGGAAACTACATAAAAGCATTAGGGCGGCATCTGTGGCTCAGTGAGTAGGGTGCCGGCCCCATATACTGAGGGTGGTGGGTTCAAACCTGGCCCCAGCCAAACTGCAACAAAAAAATAGCCGGGCATTGTGGCTGGCACCTGTAGTCCCAGCTACTCAGGAGGCTGAGGCAAGAGAATCACCTAAGCCCAGGAATTGGAGGTTGCTGTGAGCTGTGTGATGCCACGGCACTCTACTGAGGACAATAAAGTGAGACTCTGTCTCAACAACAACAACAAAAAACATTAACATAAAGGGAGCTCATGGGTGGCGCCTGTGGCTCAAAGAAGTAGGGCCCCATATGCCAGAGGTGACAGGTTCAAAGCCAGCCCCCGCCAAAACTGCAAAAAAAAAAAAAAAAAGGAGCTCAATGAAGATAACTAGAGATACAGATCAAGCAACCTCAGCTTAGCAAACTGAGTGTGTGTAGCCTTTATATTTCCCTGACATGAGGAGTCCATCATAGTGTGTTCATGCTGAGGTCGGCCACAGGTAGCGAAAGTTACTTTTTTCTTCTTCCTTTTTTCCATTTTCCTCCTTCATCTGTTTTCTTTTATTAAAAAAGAAAAAGCATTTCTTTTTTTAACCCAAAAATTGTTTTAATCAAAATGATGACAATAATTTACTGTACTCTTACCAAATATTTTTGCTCATTCAACAGATATTTAGAGACCATTCCCTAGATGTGAGGCATGGTTAGTCCTTGTACAGAAGGAGAGAGACAGAGAGAGGAGAGACATGTTGGCCCCGTGGAGCTCAGGTCCTAGAGGGAAAGATGGATGGTAAATGATAATCTAAACATATTAGATATATGATAGATTGATGTTAAAAGGTGATAAGTGCTTTGGAAAGAGGAAAGCAAAGTTTCTCTTACGATCATGTCTTGCCCCCAAAAGGTGTGGCACACACCAAGGCCCCACTCCCCTCCCTCCTTCCCTCTCTCTGCTCTTCCTTAGGGTACAAATGATTAAGTTACATTGTATGGGTTTGTTAGGTGAAGTTCAAATTGTAGTTGACCCTCCACCCAGGGGGTGTGCTGTACACCCTTACATTGTGCACATTAGGTGAGAGCTCACCCATCCCCCATCTTCCTCCCCCCTTTCCCTACTTGAATTTAAGTGGGTTTTTCTCTCATGTGGGGGTGTGGCTGTTTATCTATTGGTTTCAGATTAGTATTGCATACTTTGGATACTTACTTTTCCATTCTCATAATGCTCTACTAAGAAGAATGTACTTCAACTGCTTCCAGTTAAATACAAAAGATGTAAAGTCTCCATCTTTTTATGGCTGCATAGTGCTCCATGGTGTACATATATCAGTTTATTAACCCATTCATGATTTGGTGGGCCCTTGGGTTGATTCCACACCTTTGTGATTGTGAATTGAACTGTGATGACCATTCTAGTGCAAATGTCCTTATGGTAAAATGATTTTTTTTTTCCTCTGGGTAGGTACCTAGTAATGGGATTGTGGGATCAAGTGGAAGGTCTATTTTTAGCTCTTTGAGGATTCTCCATATTTCTTTGCACAGAGGCTGTATGAGTTTGCAATTCCACCAACAGTGTATAATTGTTCTCTTCTCTCCACATCCATGCCAGTACCTGCGTTTTAGAACTTTGTGATGTGGGCTCTTCTCATTGGAGTTAGGTGATATCCTTTCCCCATTTTTATATTCAAAGAAACAGGCATAAAAGAATTAAATAACTTATACAAGGTCACCCTCATGGAAAACAATTAAACTAGGATTCAAGCCTAGGTGCATGTGTAAAGCATCCTAGTTTCAGTATACAGATCAAATCAGGTTTATGAGCCTATAAATTTGAAAACCTGACCTTGAGGTGGTCATTCACCAAGACTCATGGCACTGTTAAGAATCTGTTTGGATGATCAGTCGACCTCCTCTGGGGTGGGAGATTCCTTTGAGCAATATCAATAGCCTTGGCCACAAAGCTAATTTTCCTGGTTCCCTTGCTGGTTCCTTCTCAGGCCCCAAGTGACCTTCTAAGTCTATGAAAAATGCTTTGACATCTGCCTCAGACAGCTTCTCTAAGTTACAACCTTCACTGTTATCTCCTGCCCACATATTCTGTTATCTTAAGGTGATCTTCACCTTGCAAATTCTGCCATGGCTGATGCTGTTGTACAACACTACAATTTAGCAGTGTCTTCCTCAATTCAAGACCAATGAAGCATGCTTTATATAAAGGCAGCTAGTGTCTTTTGCAAAGAAAAAAATTAAAAGGCATTTTACTCGTTAATCAAAACAACAGATAATCAAAAAGTAAAGAAACATTATCAGTTGGAAAAACAGAAGAACTAGCCTCAGTGTTTTCCCAACATGTGGGAAATTTGTGAGCCGTATAATGGACATGGGATGTTCACAGGGAAAAAGGTGTCTTCACTCTTCTACTGTTTTATCATGTCTAGGATAGTGTTAAAATTAAGCATGACCTTGTCCATATTAAAGATTAAACTTAAGTCTAAATGCAGCTTTCTCACAATTCCACTACAAAAGACTTTAGACCTCAGATAAAATATGAGAATAGAAACTTCTGCTAAATATTGTGACCCAGCCTGACTGAGGAAAAACTAAAACATCTGCCTCAGATGATCTGCCTCAAGTATTCAGTAATGTGTACCCTTTATGAATAATAGATATGTATTCATTGTAGATTAGGCAACTGATATTTGTGAAGGTTTTGGAGAGAGGTGGGTTTGTGATTAAAACACAATTAAGTCAGCAGTAATGAGGATAAGAAAAGGAGGATGAGACTCTTACTGAGGATAAAACTCCTAGTAATGAGGATAAGGAAAAAGAGGAATTAAAACTATAGTCTGGAGTTGTACTATTTTTATGACAATGACAATGGCCAAAATTTATTGAGGTTTTACTATAGGCAAAGTCTGTGCTAAATACTTTAGTTATATAATCTTATTTATTTGACATCTTAACTCTCAATGAAGTAGATACTATAAAGAACTGAAGTAAACAACTTTAATAGTGTTTTATTAAAAGAATGTTATAGGATTATTATATTGAAATAATGTCTTGGAATCAGTCAAGGATTTGCAACAGCCAAGACAACAAACAAGTATAATCCACATTCAAACAGTAAGAAATATTGTAGCATTTTTACTCATCTTTTCCCCACCCCTTTTCCAGTGACATATGGCAATTGGAGAATTGGATGGGTGTGATGGCCTGGTTCTAGTTTCCTTCTGAAAACTGGAAAAAATTGGACCAAATTTGCAGTATTCCAACCTATATGAGTGAAGTCTGAGAGATTAGTCTCTATAATACCTACCTAGGAACTAGACAACCAAAAGCAGCTCAACTCAGTGTTCAGAGCAAATTTTGAGAAGCAGTAGGATAGCTTATAGAAAACACAAGGGCTCTACAGACCCATAGATGCTTAGGGAAAGAGATTTTTGTCTTAGCAATGCAATAGAGCAGGTAAGACCTTGAGAAGAAGCAAGGATGAGAATCTTAGAGAAATTGAGACATTGAAAACTAGCTAAAGGAATCACAGAAAAGCACACACATGGCCCCAGGGATGATATATGCCCATAAAGGATCTGAGAAGACCTTAACCCTTCACATAGAATTCGTTATTAAAGGTTTTTCTCTGCTAAATCCAGTCTTCGAAGACTGGGAGAGATGGCTGATTCTTTTCAAATGCCCAATTTTTAAGAGAGGATCACAAACATATTTTAAAGTACCCATTCAAAGGAATAAAATAAAGTTCCAGAACCTGTCCTTGAAGAAGCATAGGCATCAGATTTACTAGACAAAGACTTTAAAACCAGTCTTTTAAATATACTCAGAAAGCTAAAGGAAGTAAGAAAAAAATGATTTGTGAATAATATGGTAATATCAACAAAGAGATAAAACCAAAGAGAGCCAAGGCAAAATTCTAGTGCTGAAAAATATAATAGCTCTTTTGTCCCAGCTGCAGAAGTGAGATGACAAAGGGAACATCATCATTTGGAAAGTATCACAATGGGACATATGCATTGTGTTTCTGGTATAGCTTTAAGGCCTGCCACTCTCAGAAGTGGCAAATGTGGCTACCCTGCCAAGCACAAGAGAAAGTATAACCACAATGGCAAGGTTAAAATACAAAATACCACTGGGACTGGCTGGATGAGGCACCTAAAAATTGTACGCTGTAGATTCAGCCATGGATTCTGTGGAGGAAGAACACCTAAACCCAAGAGGACAGCTAGATTACCCAGTTCATCATAAGAATTTGAACAGTGAGTCATACAATAAATATTTTGGTTTTAAAAAATACAATAATTTGAAAAATTTACAAAAGAGGTCAACAATAAACTTGAACAGGGAAAAGAAAGAATCCATAAATTTCAAGACAGGTCATTTGAAATCACTGAGCCTGAGGAGTAAAAAGAAAAAAGAATGAAGAAAAGTGAACAGAGTCTACAGGATTTATAAAACACCATCAAGGGACCAATATAAGCATTGTTGGAGTTCCAAAAGAAGAGAGAAAGAGGTAGAGAGATTATTTAAAGAAACTTTGGCAGAAAATATCTCAAATTTGAGGAAAATTTCGATACATATGACAAATGCAAGAAGCTCAAAGAACTCCAAGTAAGATAAATCTAATAAGACTCATACTAAGACAAATTACACTCAAGTTATAAAAAGCTAAAGACAAAGAATCTTGAAGAGAGTAAGGGAAAAGCAATTTGTCACCAGCAAGGGATCCTTAAAAAGATCATTATGTATTTCTTGGAAGGAATTATATAATTCACCTAAAATCAAATTTACATAATTTGCCTGAAGTAAAACAGCTAAGAAATGGTGGACTTGAAGCCAGGTCCTTCAATCTAAGGCTCATGCCCTTAACTAGTGGTTTTCAAAGTGTGGTCCCTGGGTGAACAGTATCAGTGTGACCTGGGAACTGGTTAGAAATAAAAATTAGTAAGCACCTACCCCAGACCTCCTGAATCAGGAGCTGTGGGGATGTAGAAATCCACCTTGTATTAAGGAATCTGGAGATGTCTGAACTGCTCTTAGCCATCACACTGAAATGGATGTATGACTTAAAATGCTTGAGGACTTTTCCTCCAACTTCTTATAAGAGAAGTTTAGCTGTATAGGACCACAACCAAGTTTGAAAATCCAAAACATGGGAAGGGGAGGAGGGGAATGAGTGTGCTCTGACCTAATGGGCACAGTATAAGGGTATATGGCACACTTTCTGGGTGTGAGACACAACTACAACAGGGACTTTAAATAACAGATGCAAACATTGTAACCTGTTTGTACTCTCATATTAATCTGAAATTAAAAAAAAAAAAGAAAGAAAATCCAAAACACTCTGAACACCAAAAAAAGAAAAAAAATTTTAAATTATTTGTGGTGGCAAAATCTTATCTAAACTAACAATGAGCTACTTAGGGTCTTTATTTATCTGCCTAGTGTGAATATGCATTGTTTTCCTATAAAGATAAGAATGTGTTTAATTACAGAGTCTGCTGAGGGCTTTTTGCTTATAGTATATGCAATTTAAACACACATGGCCCTAAATGGTTCATGCACAGGTGTCCAACCCACAGCCTGGGGGCCACATGCAGATTATTTGAAACCTGTTTTGTTTCTCTGTGTTATCTAATATCTCAAAAAGTATGTGGGGCTCTCTCTCTCTCTCTCTTTTTTTTGCTCATCAGCTTTTGTTAGTGTTTGTGCATTTAATGTGTAGTCCAACACAGCTGTTATTCTTCCAATGTGCAGCAGAGAAGAATAAAGTTGGATGCCCCTGATTACTGTAAAAAATTGTGGATCAGTTCAGTGAATAAAGATGATTAGATGCAATTCTGAAAGTCTGAGTTCAAACCAGAGCAAACACTCCCACATAATGCAATGAGGTCTCCCTGTACCTTGGTTTCTTCCCTGTTAAACTCAGGATCAAAGTAGTCAATCTCACCATCTCTTACAATTCTACCTATTAGTGGGAGCTATAGGTGCAACACAAATTTATGGTTTTCTTTAATTCTATTACTGCATCTGCAAATTACTCTTCATTTCATACTAAGATGCTGTCCACCTGCCTGTCCTTGTCTTGGTGCAAAGAATCTAAGTGTTTTGCCCTCATTTATTCATACAAATTGAGAAAAGGAACCTGTATCCTCCCCAGTAAGACTCAATCATTGTTATTTACCTGAGGGGGAGGGGTCTTAAGGAACAGGTGTGACAGTTTTTTACTAGCCACTAAGTGCATTAAGTATTCTGGAAGAGAAATGAAAGAATCCCATTGGTCTTTCTGGGAAGATGTCCAAGAGACACAAGTCACATATGTCTGTCCACAGCTTGTGCAAGAAAGGGAGCGAAACGGGAGCTGAATTGAGGGACTGTCTGCTCACAGCATGTGTGTTTGGGGAATGTGAGGCCAGGCAGAAATACTGCCTGGGATGGAGATTCTAAATCTTGACAACACCTTGCTATAATTGCTGCTGCTGACTTCTGCCCTAGCCATGAATGAAAGCTTTGGGTGTAGAGCTCCCCGCTGAGGGTGAATTTTTGCTAAAAAAAAAAAAAAAAAAAAAAAAAAGGAAGAAGAAGAAGAAAGAAAAAAAAAGGTCTTTGGCATTTCAGTGTGAAGACTGAAAGAGGGAGTTACACACCATCCCAATTCAAACTTCGTGTGGCACATTTTGCCTTTTATTGCGACAAGGTGTTCTTTTTGACCTTCTCTAGGTAAAATGTTTTTCCATTCTCTAAGAATCATGAAAGAAAAGCCCAATAAATTATTTATCCCATTCAAATGGGAGCTTGCTCAAAATATTCATTCTTTTTTAATTTTTTTTTATCTTTTTTTAGAGATAGAGTCTCACTGTGTCACCCTTGGTAGAGTGCCGTTGTGTCACAGCTCACAGTAACCTCCAGCTCTTGGGCTTAGGCAATTCTCTTGCCTCAGCCTCCCAAGTAGCTGGGACTATAGGCAGCAAAATATCCATATTAAGCAATTTAAAAAGCCTTGGAAATTTCCATTTTTCTCCTTAAACTTGACCAGAAATGACTGACTGAATTCCAATTAGGGAATCATGTGTTTGGGGTGGTGGTGGGGTGGGGTGGGGTGGGGGGGATTAGACAGAAGGGAAGTGTTTCCTGTAGTAAAGTTTGAATTGTAGAAAACAGTTTATAGGCCTATTGTAGACTCTTCTTTCTTCATTAATCCTTGCCCATGGTTCAAGATTCCATTTGCTGAATGCTGTCCTTCCCTCTCATGAAGTGCCAGTGTTTTCTTGATTCCTTAGGCTATATTTTTGTCTCTCCCCTCCCTCCTCACCCCCAATCCCAAAATAACAAATACAGCAGAGCCTACCAAAGCACATCCAAGCTTCAGAGTGGTGGCCAGAGTTAAACAAGAGAGAATGAAAAACTTGAGTAATTAGGCTATTACTCTTTCCCCCTAGGATAAAGATTAAAGGGTATGTTAACAATTTTTAAATACTTAAGAAGATCTAATTATGTGACTCCCAGGAATAGTTTGGAATTTAATGTTTTTCTTTCTCATGTGATGTATTTTAAACCAAAAGCATATTATTCACATTTGACTTTGGTTTCATCATATGAGCAAATTATTTCTGATATTATATATAATAGCTATATATACACAAGCATATGACACATACACATCTCTGTCTATATATAGCTTGGTTCATAATCATTTTAATGAGCTTAAATAATTTTATGAGTTTAAAAATGTATAATTTACAATCTTAACCCTAGACAGTAATTTTCAAGTGATGTGCCAGGGCACGCTGGTGGGTTTTAGGTGTGCCTTGAAATTTTTTAAAAGATCATTAACTTAATTATTTTCAAAAAGTTCAAAGCACAGTATGTTCTTTTTTTTTTTTTTTTACTATTTTTTTGATCAACATAATTTAAGTGTGCCACTTATCTATAGGTTCAAGTGTGCTGTGAGATAAAAAAAAAGGTTGAAAAACTCTGATCTAGAAGGTACCTTAAAAAGTGCCTTCATCATTTTGCAGGTAAGTGCAATAGCTTTCAAAGAAATAATTTCAGTGGGAGACAGACTCCAGCCTGGATTCAAGTTCCTGTGACTCCTAGTTGAGCGTTCTTTTTACTAAACCCTAATGTCTCCTACACAGATTCTAATTATATCTTATGAATTTTTAAACTTCTAAGATTAGAGAATTGCAAGATTGAAGTTTTTCACAGACTAGTTGTAATGAGAGCAAATATAAATTAGAAGGTGATTGGAAGTGAATCAGGAGCCCAGATTTATAGCTCCTAGGATGCTACTTAAATTAAAAAGTTAATTATAATGTGAATATAAATGAAAAGTTTATTACTCATTATTTAAAATATTTACATATTTATAAGAAACTTTATGGAAAGCCCTTGGATGCTAATTTTTCTTGTGTATAGTACCTAATAACTCTTTCATATTGTATAATAGAGTTCATAAGTTTTAAAATATATCAAAACCCATCAAGACATCAAGTAGAGAAATTATTCCCCTTGGAGCTTTGAATACTCTTTTGATGGATTGGAAACAGCTGCTGGAGAAAAACGAAGCTAGATTTGGCTAATTAATATGGCCCTTTCAGGATTAAAAACCCATCAATGTGTTAATGGAGTGTAGATAATTGGTGGAGACAATAAATATATTTTATTATATAGCAAAAAGAGAACAAAGGAGAAGCCTAGCTTGCAAATGTTTGCTCATGTTGGCACTCACATTGTTATCCTTATCCAGTCCACACTATGACTGATTTTGTGTTTGCTGTCCTAACATGGTTATACACACACAGACACAATGAGGGAACTTCCCATGGTGGATGTGTTGAGCAGGGCAGACTTTGGTGCCAGACAGAACAGAATTGGAAAGCTGGCTCTCCTACTAGCTTGTGACTTTGAGCCTAGTGCCACACTATTGCCCCAAACCTCCTGATCTTATCTGGAAAATTAGAATGTGTCACAGGGTACTGTGATCATGTCTGCAAGGCATTTGGGCATGGATATCACAGTAAATGGCACATGTTACTATCACCATTAGCATGGCTTGCTTATTTTTAAATATACGGCAATAGGGGTATTTATGTGCAGTTTTTCAGAAATCGTTTTTTATGTTCGTGATTTTGCCATTTCCTGGTTTAACCCTCTTGCAAGTTAAGCCACAGTATCCTTTTGACAGGTACAGATCAGTTACGTAATCCGGAAGTTTGTTCATTGTCAGAGTGCTGCATGCTGTCAAAACTGTGAAAACAGGAGAATCCAACTTAATATCCAGTGTGTAGACCACAAGCATGATTAATACCCAGAAATTTCCTTTCCAGGGACATTTTAAATCTCTTGCCAGTGAGCACTAAGCCATTGAATGAACTTTGCCCTATAAACTGGTAATGAACCCAGCTTGATACTCATCTAATGCTTTGATTTCTGGGAAATCAGTGTAATTTATCAAAAATTAATGGAAAATGCCATTTCCTGGCATGGAAGTGAGTGTGTGATGTCAAATGTGTTTCATGGGGTGGGTTAAGCTTTACCGGGATTTCTTGTTTTCAGTCTGTACCTAAGAGAGATGTGTGTGTGTGTGTTAACAAATTCATGTTCCTTGTATCCACATGATACTCCTAGGTAACATGAGTGGGATTTTCTCTGGGACAGTTGGTTTAGTTGACTGGAAAGTGATGAAGTGATGAGTATAGGCTAGGGACCGTGGCTCACTCCTGTAGTCCTACCATTCTACGGGGCCAAGGCAGGAGGATTGCTTCAGCTCAGGAGTTCAAGTCCTGCCTGAGCAAGAGGGTGACACCATCTCTATTGTTCTGTTGAACAATTAGCTGGGTATTGTGGTGGGCGCCTGTAATCTCAACTACTCAGGAGACTGAGGTAGGGGAATCCCTTGAGCCCAGGAGTTTGAGGTTGCTGTGAGCGAGGCTGATACCAAGGTCCTCTAGACTGGCCAACAGAGTAAGACTCTGTCTCCCCCTCCCCTCCCAACCCCCGAAAAAAGGGAAAATGGTGAATTTTTATTTTACATGTTCTTTCCTTTGTGTTAGAAAGGTGAAAATGCTTCCTGGTGCAGCAGATAGGCACAGGTTATGCCCAGAAATAACACTGGTTAAAGACTATCATCTTCTGTTTCCAGAATAGTTTTGCGACTTGATCTCCAATCTCTGCCAGGCTGAGCCACTTGCAGCCAAAGGATGCTCCATGTGAATCGGGGAATTCCTTGATCCTGAGCTCACTATGCTGGAGCACAGGAGTGGAGGTTCAGCATCACAGGATTCCTCTGATCCAGCATGGGAGGACCAAGTACCATGTTTGTGTGATGGGTATAAAATCTCAACCCACAAACTCAGATTTAAAAGAAATTCCATTTATTGTCTTTAAATCATCTTTAATTGGATTCCAAATCCTTACTTAATTTGCCAAGACGATGACTGGCAGGAATTCAGTCTCAGCACCAACTGCCCAAAGTTATACAAAATCCCCAGGGTCTTTCTCTGCAGCAAGAGGGCCCTCTGGTTATGTGACTGTCCAACCTGGTTCCCGCTAGAGCCATCATCACAGCCTCGCTGTGCCCCACACAACCTCTGACCTCAGAGAGTTTGCCATCTTTGGAGGCAAGGCCTTTGCAGCTTTCAAGACTCATGGACCCCTCTTCCTCTCCAGTCATGGGGACCCTTTCTTGTCTACCTTGGTGCTTTTGAAAGATGTCCTTCCACTCCGGACACCTCATCTCAGCTCATAAATAGATTAGGATTTTTGGAAGACAAAATACTATCAAATAAAAATGGAAGGCACTGGTGGGCAGTATTTTCTTTTGTCCCTGGACTAAAACTTCTCTTAAGGTCCCATCTTCTTCAGAGGAACAGTGAAGGAAATGCATGTCTTAATAAATTATCCAGCATACTTTGAAAGAACCAAATATAGAAAGTATATAAGTTAATGAATGTGCGCAAGAAATATTTAAACAGAAAATAGGTTAGCTAATGAACATGCACACAAGAAATCCCTCAGTTGCAGAGAATAGCAGCTGGTACCACTTGTTTACCCTGGGGCAGTGAGCAGTTTTCTTATTTGGAAATTAATGAAAATTAAATTATTTTGGATTTCAAAACTTTGACAGTACATTCAGATTTGGATTTGATAATTAAAAATCCATATGCAATGAATTTTTTTTTTTTTTTTTTTTTTAGGACAGTGTCTCACTTTGTCACCCTTGTTAGAGTGCTGTGGTGTCACAGCTCACAGCAACCTCAAACTCTTGGGCTCAAGTGATCCTCTTGCCTCAGCCTCCTGAGTATGTGCCCACCACTAGCCCACCCTACTAGTTTTTTCTATTTTTAGTAGAGGCAGGGTCTTGCTCTTGCTCAGGCTGGTCTCAAATGCCTGAGCTCAGGAATTCACCACTTTGGCCTCCCAGAGTGTTTGGATTACAGGTGTGAGCCACCACGCCCAGGCCTGCATGGAAGGTTTCTTATAGAAACTGCTTTATTGCATTAAGGGAGATATTCCTATGTGGGCTGATGTGCTCCTCTCAGGGGTCTGAAAGTAGATCAACTTGTAGAATTGATTTGATTATCTGGCAAGATTCACTCATTACAGAATCATCTCATCCCCATTACAGCATCAGCTCAGAAGAAACTTAAGCCATATTCGGACTGGGAAAAAACACATTTAGAAAAACTATTTTAAACCTCTGGAAATGGCACATGGTTTACCAGATGATGCTGATCAGCCTTGATGGACTTGAAATATAGCAGCCAAAATTGTCTCCTGTGCTGAGTGGTCATAGCCTGCAGTGGAGGAGCCTGCCTTACAGAACCCTGAGGCTGAGGGTGACTGACAATCACTGCGCTGCAGCTGGGACACTTAGTAGACACTGTTCCTGCTTTTGAAAAATCATTCTTTGGTTCTGGAGGTAGTATCAGCTATAGACGTCTTTCCTAAACAAGAAACTGCTGTGTCTCTCTGAGGAGTCCTACCCAGGCCTGGTCTCCTTTATGGTTTTGAGATGTCTTATTTTGAGGGACCCCAAACAAAGTGCTGGGCTCTTTATCTGCAGCCACCAGTCAGCTGCTCATCTCGCTGGTGTCGGTGGGTACGCGTCATTCTGACATAGCCCGTGGTGGGCAACAGAGAACTTACCAAACAAGGGGACTTATGAATCAAAGTAGCCTCAAATTCTGAGAATTGAGATTCAAGTCAGGGAAGGAAAGAAAGCAAAAAATATATATATCACATATAATCTCTCTGTCCTAGAAAAACACTTAGCGCTAGCCCTGAGCAATAATAGAGCAATGTTTAATTGCTTACTTACTGGGTAAGATCTGGAGTTAAGAACGTGAGTCAGCTCTTCTATCTTTTTTCCTGGCCCTTACTTTGCAAATAAACACTAGCAATAATTGATAGTAAACCCTCAGGTACTAAAAATTTTGCTATGCTTCAGTTTCATTCAAAGAGATAATTCAAATCCAAAAATTGTTTGACTCAAGAATTTATTTTTAAATAAATAAGTCCAGGCATAAATCCTGAATGTACAGCTCGTCCCGACCTCCGATGTCTTCTACCACCTAGAGTTTGGAGGTCTCAAGGCAAACTTTGAAATCGTAATTCCAATTTTATAAAATAGTATTCACATATTGTAGAAATATTTTCAACAAGACTTAAAATAGAAATTCTTTTCTGGATGAGTCTGGGTTAACTAGAAAATGCTTAATTTCCTAGTTCCTTGCAAGGTTGTGACTTTGATTTCATCCCATAGGCAGCCCCAGTTGTTAGTAGCTGCCTGGAGCCCTAGGTTGAGAGAGACTGTGAGACCATCGTCAGGCTCAGAGGAAAGTGGTTGATCATCGATGCCTGTGTTGGGGCTTAGGAGTGGAGAGAGGCAGCATGTACTTGTCTTCCTGGTCAAAACTTTTCTATCAATTCAAGAATAGAATTCAGGACAGGCTTGGTAGTTCATACCTATAATCCTAGCAATCTGGGAGGCCAAGGTGGTGGATTGCTTAAGCTCAAGAGTTTGAGACCAGCCTGAGCAAGAGCAAGAGACCCATCTCTACTAAAAAATAGAAAAACCATCCAGACATAGTGGTGCATGCCTGTAGTCCCGAGATTGAAGCAAGAGGATTGCTCAAGCGCAGGAGTTTGAGGTTGTTACGAGATAATACGCCACGGCACTTGACCCAGGTGACAGAGGGAGTCTCTGTCTAAAATAAAGAGGGGGGTTGGTATTCTTGGGCTGATAAATGAAGCATTTACTAGCATGGCTCCCTCATAATCATTTTCTACAGCTTATTTTGTCCATTGCAATTGCTTGTCCTATATGCTGACCTTTGGTCCATTACTCCATCAGCATAGCTGGAAGAGTTTAATGTGTGAGACTCTATTTTGGGGCTGTCTAAGAGGGCTTAAAAAACAGTATATGAGAGGAAAAAATAATTTCCTTTTACCTTTCTAAATTCTGGGCTGGTACTTCCTGTAGCAAAGACAGATTAACGAGAGAAAAACAGAAGTTGATGAATGGGTATATTTCATATGTACGTGAAAAATGCCCAGAGGATGAGAGGCTGTCAGATAGGTCCTTATAGCTCTGGTGTACTTGGTATTTTCAATAAAAACCCAATAAATTGTTAGAGAAATGACAAAGGAAAGGGACCTTGAGCATCTAGGGGTAGCAAGTTATAGAAAGATAGATACAGTCATCTGTCCCTAAAGGAAGCCTTTCTAAGAAATGCATCATTAGGTGATTTCGTTGTTGTGTGAACGTCACAGTGTGTACCCCACAAAACCTAGATGGGACAGCCTAAATGGCGTCACCTACTGCCCCGAGGCTGCAAACCCGTACAGCATGCTACTGCACTGAATCCTGACAGCAATTACAACACAGTGCTAAGTATCCATGTATCTAAATACATCTGAAGACGGGAAAGGTACAGTAAAAATACTTACAATCTTATGGGACTACTATCCTATAGGCAGTCAGTCTTTGAAATGTCTTGATACAACACATAACTGTATATCAGAAACAGATGGTAGATGAACGCTGGTTGGTGAAGTTTGTTGTGTAGATTGTCCTGTCATCTCCAGGCTGCTAAGGGTCTAAAGTTGTCTCTGGTGATCAACTTTATCCTTCCCAGTACAAAGAGGAAGAAAATATCTTTCTAAACTTATGTCCTGTTTTTAGGACAAATAGGGAGAGGTCGAGGGCTTTACTTGTATCTGCTTCTTCTCAGTTGCCAGTAGCTTAAAAAGATCCTTTTGCCAAATTGGCATATTTCAGGTAGCATATTTTGCTACCTTCAATAACATCCTTCTTCTTGAACAAACTGACAAGTCTGACATGGCAGGTGGAGACCAGTGATCACTTTATTGACAAAGGCTAATTTTGAAGACACAGCTTAATGTGAGATCAAACGGTCTTCTTAACTGAACCCCAGAGTTAGGCAGACTTAACACTCAGCCACAACCAGCCCAGGACCAGGCACTTTCCCCCACCCCTCGTCCAATCCACTGTCTTCCCATCACACAGCATAAGTTTCCAGCCCTCCCTGTGTCCACAAGCCATGTGTAATCCTGGGCTTGGTCACTCCCTTTGACCTTGCCTCCCCTCCCTGTCCCACATCACTCTCTAGATTTCACCACACTCGTCTCCCTGATATTCTGCTAACTCTTTAATCTCATCCTGATGTTCTACTAACTCTTTAATCTCATCCTGATGTTCTGCTAACTCTTTAATCTCATTCTTGCTGTGATTTCTTCTCCACTCTTGGCCCTTTCTGCCCTGAACACTCCGTCTACAAATTCTTTGCACCTGAGCCCAGGATTACACACAGCCTCAGCAAAGCCTTCCCTGGCTTCCATTCTAAAGAAGTGATTTTGTCTGAATCTCTATCTCTTCATCCTCCTTATTTCCTTTTCTCTCTTTGTCCTTTTCACATGTTGTTTACTTATTTATTACCTGAGCCCACGAGAGCAGGTGGGCCTTATAGCCCTCAGTACAGAGCTCATCATGGATTTGACTCTCCTTAAATATCAGCTGAAGGAGGGATGAATAGATGAGCCAAAATCGTTGTACAGGTTATGTTCTGTATTTCTGAAAAAAAAGATTGGTAGTGAGAGAATACATCTTAATGGAAAGTGACAGCTGATGAATCTAGAAGTTGCTGTTCTGTATGTTATTACGCCCAGAGGACTTGGGAGAACCCAGAATTTTGTACCTCTGCATGGGTATTCTGCTTTAAGATGAAGCAGCAATGGAGTGTGGTGATTAAGAGGTTACACTCCGCAGTCACACTGTGGGGCTTACATCTGGGCTCTGTCGTTCACTAGCCGTGTGCCCTTGGACAAGTTTACTTAAGCTCCTTGTGTCTCAGTTTCCTCATCCATAAAATGGAAATGAGAACAGCAACTACTTCTGAGAATTATTATAAACAGGATTAATATAGTCAGTAAGTCAATAAATGCTCATTGAAAGCAGTGACAGTAATAGTGTAATTAATTCTTTCACCAGATGTCAAAGGATAATAACTGCCTCGAATGCCAATCTATTTGTCTATTACTCTTCATAAATTTTAACCATTTTTTTCTGATCACCTGCCTTCCTACTGTGTGTTTCAGCTCTTTGAGAATACTGTCAGAATCTTTGTACCATAGAGTTCTCTGTTTCTTTGTTCACATTTTATATCAGTAAAATATCAAAAGGTAGGTAAGTTTCACACTTTTCTTCTTTTTTTCTTCATCTTCTTTGCTCTTCTTTCTTCTCTGGTTAGTCTTTCCATTCTGGGCCAGTACTTAGAAATATTAAGCCAGTGGCTTCCTTGTAACAATGTTGATCCTTCCCAGCCATGAGCATGGCAAGTTCTTCCATTTGTTAATATCTGTCCCTGTAGACTTCCTAGCCCATGTGGGTTGGCAGTGTGGAGTGTGGAGAGGATGGGGGGATAAGGGGGCTGCCACTTGTTCCTTCTCCTCTTGTCCTGGTAAGATGGGGTCTTGGTCTAAACTGACCTTCCCCTGTAGGTCAGCAGCCTCTGCTGCCCGACATTACTCTATTTGATCCCTCTGTAGACCCCCAGTGTGCTTGTGGTAACCCTGTAGCAGGGGTCCTCAAACTTTTTAAACAGGGGGCCAGTTCACTGTCCCTCAGACCATTGGAGGGCTGGACTATAGTTTTTTAAAAAAAAACAACAAAAAACTATGAACAAATTCCTATGCACATTGCATGTACCTTATTTTGAAGTAAAAAAACAAAATGGGAACAAATACAATCACACCATCTCATGTGGCCTGTGGGCCGTAGTTTGAGGATCCCTAGGACTAGGACTGAATCTCATGCTGTCAAACACATGTGAACTCAGACAAACTGAGTTAACATCCCAGCTGTGTAGTGATCTCTCTGGCTGGACAATAACTGGCCACTGGGACCCCTGCTCTCTTCATCTGCCACAGTGACACCAGCCCTTGTCACAGCTTACTATTTACCAGGCTGTGTAATGATAGCTGCAAACACACTTAAATTACAACATACAAACACAGAATGATAGTTACGGTTCTTATACTTCCTCTCCGGCCATGATGCCTCTGTCTAGAATGGGAACCATAGTTGTTCCTCACTTAACACAATTCTAGACTTGGAAGTAATGAGGTTTCTTCTGCCTAAATCACCTAAAGTTACTGAAGCAAGAGATCTACTACCGCCAACTCAAACGCACTGTAGCACTGTCGAGTTCTCTGCACCTGTTGTCTATGAAAGTCAATTTAAAAGAATAAAAAGGAAACATCTGGTGACAGAAAAATAATATATTCAAACATTGAAAGAAATATATCAAAAGAACGCAAGATACAATTTACAGGGGCTCCTACTGGCAGTATGTGCAATAATTTATATAATGACAGTAATAGATTATAACATTTTGAGTTAAAAAAAAAGACACAGAGCCGTGGTTCATGCCTATAATCCTCGAACTTTGGGATAGTTAGGCTGGAAATTTACAAGCGTTTGAAACTAGCTTGGGCAACATAGTAATCCCCTGTCTCTACCAGAAACAAAAATATTTAAACACATAGCTAGGCATGGTGGCACGTACCTGTAATCTCAGCTGGTTGGGAAGTGGAGGTGGGAGACTCACTTGAACCCAGGAGTTTGAGGCTGCAGTGAGCTTTGGAGGTTCTACTGGGGTTCTTCTGTTGACTCTAGCCTGGTCAACAGAGTAAGACCCTGTCTCTGTTGAAAAAAAAAAAAAAAAAATGGTTAAAGCAAAACCCTAATTACTTTAATAGAAAACACTACTCCTTGTGACGCCATGGCACTCTACCGAGGGTGACAAAGTAAAACTCTGTCTCTAAAAAAAAAAAAAGAAGAAGAAGAAGAAGAGGAGGAGGAGGAGGAGGAGGAGAAGAGAAGAGAAGAGAAGAGAAGAGAAGAGAAGAGAAGAGAAGAGAAGAGAAGAGAAGAGAAGAGAAGAGAAGAGAAGAGAAAAGAAAACTCTGCTGCTTCCTATACCACATTGTCAACTACTAACCAGCCTGGCCTTGCTGATGTTTTTTCTGCTGTCTTTTACAAGTAAACTCACTCTGACACAAATTCTTGAAAAAAAAAAAAAAGAAAAGAAAGAAAAAATGAGACACATATCTCAGCTGAATTAAAGCGAGGTCATTAGGTCTATTAGGTGAACTATTTCCATGTCCAAAGGTGGTTAGCAAATCAGTCACAGGAGCAGCAAGTCACCTTCTACTTCATCGTCAAAGATTCTAGTATCTTTTCGGCAAGGCTAAACTTTGCCAGGTCAATCCTAGGCTTTGATTATAGACATATGACCACACTGAGGGTGCAAAACCTGATCATTAAGTGAAAATCAGATTGTATCGATGAGCTGGGGACATCTGTTCAGCTATGTTGATTCATGCAGTTACAGAACTAAGATCAAAGAACAAAGATCAACAAATTAATTGCCAAGCACATCTGTAAGATGAGGTCATAATAACCAATCCCTTGCATTAGGCAATGAAAAAAGCTCATGTTCACTTTGACAATGTGATATAAGTTCCACTTTATGATTCCCTTTAGACATTATTTGTAGAATCCTTTTTGTAACTGTGCTATGTTGATTTGAAACATGGAGAAATTTTTTCAAATTATAAGTTTTGGGGCTGTAAGTTACTTTAAAAAAGAATGTCTTTTATTTGGTGCAAGTCACAGAGATTCTCTGCTCTAATCTTTGTAATAATCTTTCCTCTTATCAGAAGTGAGAACAGATTTAAAGAGGTTAGTAATTTCTTAAAGGTCACACAGTTCTTACCTGGCAGAGCTAGGTTTTGTCTACTTTATTCCAAATTCTGTCATTTTACACATTTCTCTACAATAATACCAAAATCAAGTGTGAGAACTAGAGTATTTTACAAAGGTTTTTGTATTTACCAAAACACAAACACACACCACACACACACACACACACGCAGCACTTTTAAAAAAGCTTTAAACCTTGCAAATGCCTGGACTTCATGTTTTAGTAGCTTATTAAAGGGAAATTTCAAATATTTCTTTGAGAAGATGCAATATTTTTTCTGGTTTGAAAGATAAATTTTGATGATCGCATTAAGTTGGAAGAATAAATACATACTACTAATACAGTTAGAATTGTATTTTAAAATCTATTAACAATGTAAAAATCTTTTTCTTACGTTGATTCTACCTAAGCTTCCTGGACTCAGTTCAAATCATTTATAGTTTATCTTAAAGTACCGCAAAAAAAGGAATAAAAGATTTTCCCTGTATTGTGTCCCTGTATACTCAGCTTTCCCCCCAGTTATTAGGTGTCAGAAATAATGATACAGCCTCTGGGTAGAGTTGGCTTACAGATGGCAAGTAAGCATTCCAGGGATTTGCCCAAAGGTGAATTTTAATGATGTCTGCCTAGTTTGTTTCCTAGCTAGAGAAGAGTAGACCCAGGGCTGTGATGGCATGTAAATTAGTTCTGCTCCTGTGCTAATTAGATCAGATCCCTGGAGAGTAGCCAGCTGTTGGTTGTTAAAATAAATAAAAGGACAGGTCATGGGAATAAGTCAAGTCATTTCAAAGCTGATTTCTGGAGACCTTTTCTGGCATAGGAAATAGCCCTGTGTCACAGAAGCAGCAAACAAGATCTCCAGAGAAAAGATAGGAAAGTGAGCAGGTAAGCAAGGTCATTATTGGGGGACTCTTCCTTGAAAGTCATTACTCAAATAATGTGGTCTCTAGACAATAAGGGCTGTCTCTATTTTTATTATAATTTCAGAGCTTATTTTGATATTTACTGAAAACTGAATAATAGCAATGTAATGGTTCCCCTTTATCCTTAGAGAATACATTTCACGACCCCCAGTGGGTCCCAGAACCCTCATATAGTACTGAACTCTATGTATACGATGGTTTTTCCTATACATGCACACCTGTGATAAAGTTTAATTTATAAAACAGTCACAGCAAGAGATTAACAACAACAATAATAAAATAGGACACTTATGACTATTACTGTAATAAAAGTTACGTGAATGTGGTTTTCCTCCCATGCTCTCTCTCTCTCTTAAAATACGGTCAATATCAAATGTAATATTTTTGAACCTTGGTTGACCACAGTAACTGGGTAACTGAAACCATGGTGAGGAAAACCTAGGGTAAGGGGGAGCTACAGAAATAAATTTATAGTCTTTCTTGGCTTCTAGGGACCTTCACTCTCTTTCTCTTTCAACTTCTCCAGAACTTTTTCTCTTCTTCACTTGCCCCACTTTCTCTCCCAACCAGAACTGAATACTGGCACTGACCCAATTCTCATTTGTTGAAAATGTCTCTTGATAATCTTACCCACTTCTAAGGTTTCAATCCCTAAGGAAAAAAAAATTCACATTTGCAGTGAACTCATTTTCTACAAAGGTGCCAAGAACGTGCGTTGGGAAAAGGACCATGTCAACAAATGATACAGAAAAACCAAATATCCACATGCAGAAGAATGAAACCAGACCCCATCATTTGCCAAATACAAAAATCAAATCAAAGCAGATGAAAGATTTAAATCTAAGAGCTAAAACTATGAAACTATTAAGATAACCCAGTGGGGAAACACTCCAGGACCTTGGTTTCAGCAAAGATTTCTTGAGTAATACATTGAGAGCACAGACAGCCAAAGCGAATGTGGAGAAACGAGATCACATCAAGCTAACAAGCTTCTGCACAGCAAATGAAACATGCAACAAAGTGAAGACACAGCCCATAGAATGAGAGAAAATGTTTTCAAACTGCTGTATGACAAGGGAGATGAGAAGGGATTAACAGAGTAGCTAGAATATGTGAGATGCTCCAGCAACTCTATAGAAAAAAAATAAATAATCTTATTAAAAATGGGCAAAAGATCTGAACAGACACGTCTCAAAAGAAAACATACAAATGAATGGCCAACACGTACATGAAAAAAAAAATGTTCAACGTGATTAGTCATAAGAGAAATGTGAACCAAAACTATAATGAGATATTGTCTTGCCCCAGTTAAAATGGCTTTTATCCAAAAGACAGGCCATAAGGATGCTGGTGAAGAAAGGGACCCTCATACACTGTTGGTGGGAATGTAAATTAGCACTGTCCCTGTGGAGAACAGTATGGAGAATCCTCAAAAAGCTAAAACTAGCACCACAGGCAATCCCACTGCTACGTACTTATACAAAAGAAAGGAAGTAAGTTTATAGAGAAGATGTTCATGGTGGCACTATGTACAATAGTCAAAATTTAGAATCAGTCTTAAGGGCCCATTAGTAGATGTATGTATAAAGAAAATACATATATATAATGGAATATTATTCAGCAATAAATAGAATGTAACCTTGTCATTTGCAGCAACATAGATAGAACTGGAGAACATTATGTTAAGAGAAAAAAAACAAGCAAAGAAAGACACGTTTTGCTGTTCTGACTCATATATAGGAACTAAAAATTAAAACAATTGATTTCATGGAGAGGGAGTAGACTGATGGTTAGTAGAGGGAAGTGGAGAGCAGAGAAGGAAGTGGGCCTTGTTAATGGGTACAAAAATATCATTAGAATGAACGTTAGAATAAACAGAATGAACAAGATCTAGTATTTGATGTTACGACAGGTGACTATAGTCAACAATAAGTTATTGTGTATTTTCAAATAGCTAAAAAAGTGAAATCGGGGGTGGGTGGTGGTGCCTGTGGCTCAAAGGAGTGGGGTGCCGGCCCCATGTACCAGAGGTGGCGGGTTCAAACCCAGCCCCGGCCAAAAACTGCAAAAACAAACAAAAATAAAGTAACATAAAATAAATAATTGGCATCAGAATGTTCCTAACACGAAGAAATGATAAATGTTTGAGGTGATAGATATCCCAGTCACCCTCATTTGATGGTTACACATCATACGCCTGTATCAAAACTTTTCACGTCCCCTACAAATATACATATGCAACTATTACATGCCCATAACAATTAAAAATAAAAAGTTACTATGGTGCATCTTAGAATGGGTACAGGCCATTGCACTAATGTACACAGCTATGATTTAGCAATAAAAAATAAAAATAAAGAAAAAATAAAAATAGAAAGTTATTTTAAAATCTCATAACAATATGTGTGAAACAGAAGAAAAAGGAAAAGATGTGACATTATACATCCGATGAGAGCTTCTTACCACGGACCCCTTAGAGAGTCAAATGAAGCCTTTTCCTTTTTCCCGGAATAATGTTTTTAAATCCATAAGTTAAAATAGAAAACAATGCAGAAGAGACCAAAAATGTTAAAAAGAATCAAAATGTTTTTTTAAAAATTAAGTTTATGATGTGGTTATGTATATCTTACACAACATATTCACGAAACTATAAGTGTTGATGACTGCCACAAAGTCAGTATAATGACGAAGACTTGGAAATGTTGGCTATAACAGTATAACAATTTATACCACAGGACAAAATTTCTTATTTAAAAAAATTCTTAAGGGAAACTACACCCCAAGTTCTGCTAATAGTCCTTTGGTTTATTGTCTATGTTCACAACTGAAGGGAATGTTACATTTTAGTTCGAGATTTGGGAATAAAGATACAAAAGCAAGCTCATAAGTCCCCCTGGATTCTACCCAAAGATTCAAGGTTAAGAATGCCTGGTCTAGGTGATTGCACTAATGTACACAGCTATGATTCAACAATAAAAAAAAATAAAAAAAAAAAAAGAAGAAGAAGAATGCCAGGTCTAAAGATTCCCAAAAGAGACTGGGAATCCTCACTTATCTGTGTGCTCAGCAGAAGCCACACAGAACAGTGTGAAAAAAGGGGGCCATCTATGATTGCACCCCCCTAGATTCAGACATTTAGTTTATCTGGGCTTCTTGAATCTTCTCTTGCTTTTTATCAGCATGTCTTTTATATCAAAGTAACATTGAAACGAGTCAGTTCTATTTGTTGGCAGCTGCTGTGTTTTGGTTTTATTTGATTGGGGGAATACTTTTTTTTTTTAATTTATTGGGTTTGTTTTAATTAATTAATTTATCATTTATTTAAATAAATTTAAATTTATTTAAATAAATTTATCATTTATTGAAATATATTATTGTAGAGGTGGAAGAAACTGCTAATTATCTGGGGTCATTTATTCCTGATATGTCTAGCTTGACATAGACACTCGGGCTTTAAATGTGAATAGAATTAAAATATCCTACTTGTAGCCTCCAGTCTATTGCCTTCAAAGCTTTTGAAGTAGATAAAATATATACAAATGACTTTTTAATAAAAAAAAAAAAAGCCAATATATATATACACACACATGTTTTTTAAAACATATTAATTGAATTAAAAATAAAAGTAATATATTCCCATTGTATGATAAAAAACTAATAATAATAATAATCCCCTTTGCTTCCTGAATTCTGCTTTCTCCTAAATCTCTCTTGTCTTTCTGCTTCGCTAATGGTCCTTTCTGTACCTTCTTACTTGTTTCACACCCTGCTGACCAGGAAAATACAGGCATTTCCCCTGCATTAGGCTTGGGCCAGTTTTCTCATCGTTTTTCTCCTTTAATAGTCTCTCCCAAACCCCGATTTATGTTTCTCGCCATGTTCTTTGTCCGTGTAAATGGGCCTTAGCCCCCATCTTCCCAGTTCCGATCTTACTGAAACTCAGCTGTCATTCTTTGGACACTTTCTGTGGGGTCTGTGCGGCAGCTGGGACACAACCCCAGGCCAATGGAATAGGTTCCTGCCTTCACACACCCTACAGACTCATCCAGGAGAGTCAACCTTGAGCAAGAAATTTCAAGAGTGATCAATAGGATGAAAGGGGAGGAACAGGTCCCCATAGGCTTGATAACAAATGGATCTAGCCTAGTTTGGGGGAAGCTTATTGATGTTTCCATCAAAACTGTGAACGTTAATTGGGAGATAGCTCTGATCAGTGTAGGAATTGGGAAAATGTACACAAAATGCCAAAGTCTAGAGAGAATAGCAGGGAAGGAGAAAAAGATGTTAAGGGTGGCTGTGGTATAAAGTCCAAAAAGGGTGTTTGAAAATGGTGAAGGTCCCTCCTCTCCCTTTCCCCCTTTCCCCTATTCTTAGGAGGGAGGGGTACTGGTGGAATTACACCTGCGGGGCATCTTACAAGGGTATATATGAAACTTAGTAAATGTGGAATGTAAATGTCTTGGCATGGTAACTGGGAAAATGCCAGGAAGGCTGTGTTAACCATTGTGATGAAAATGTGTCAAACGGTCTGTGAAGCTAGTGTTTGATGCCCCATGATCATATCAATGTATGCAGCTATGATTTAATAAGAAAAAAAGAAAGAAAGAAAGAAAATGGTGAAGCTGCAGAAAGGCAGGGCAGGCTGCTAAATGCTTCTCAGCCGGTTGGGTGGGGTGAAGGCCCACCATCTGAAGGACAACGGGGAAGTTTGTGAGAAGTTTAGACAGCAGGCAGAGCATTGTCTTTACATTTTTAAGAGATTAATCCAGCTGTAGCATGGAAAATATCTTGGAGAAGGACAAGGATCCACGTGAGAAGCCTGCTGGAAGTTGTTGCAGAACCTGGGTAAGGGACGGTATGGAGGCTCTGCAGGGAAGTCTGAGAAGCCTCTTGGTCTCCTTTTCCTGTTCCTCACACCTGTCAAACACTAAATGTTTAAAAGTTAGGTTCTAAAATGTCCACTGCATGCCTTTTAAAAATTCTCATTGACCTAATTCAAATTGCTTGCTCTTCTTTCCCCAACTGTTTGAACATCCTGCACTCTGCACTGACTTGTCCTCCCCCCCTCCCCTGTCTCTGTTCCCATAGCCTACAGCTGTGCTGTCCAGTCCCTCCCCTGAAACACACTGGCTTCTCCCAAATGCATCAGAATGAAGTCCAGCTCCTCCCCCTGGTTCACCCACTCTGCAGTGTGGCCCCTACAGAAGCTGCCAGTTTTCTCCATTGTCACACGCTCCTGCCTCACACTCCCCTTGGTTTACAGACTCACAAATATCTAGACACCTTATAGTTCACCGACTCTTCCCTTTAGCTAGGATATCTTTCTCTTGTAGCTCACTCCTAAAAAAATTCTGTCTTTAAAGACAAATTTCAAGTCTAGCTTCTTTCGATTCCAGATTCCCCAATCACAATTAATTTTTCCTTTCTTCCCATGTTCCAGGGGTGCTTAGGTGAATTATCTACCCAACTAAACTTCCTACTCCTGGCTTCACCATTTATCAGACTCTACCTCTGTTTTGAATAAGTATGCACAAGACAGGCTCTTCCATCAGATCCGATGTTTCTGAGGACTAGAGAAGATTTGTCATAGTGATTTTGGGGTTGCACAGAGCAATGTCCTTGTCCTGTTATTCTAAGGGCTGGGGGTGGTGGGGTGATTGGGCCCCCAAATTGTGAATGTCTCCAGGCTGCATACCCCAACTTCATTCTGGGTATAATATTCCTCAAACACACCAGAATATTTTACCAGCAATGTTGTTTTTGTTTCTGAAGCAAACTAAATGAAACAAGGGTCGATAAGAGTAACTGTCAACAATATTATTGAGAAGTGCTGAATTCTTCATTGAAAGCTGAGAAAATTCATTCAATAAGCATTTACTGAACTCTAATTATGTCGCTGGCTCTGGGCATTTAACTATGAATAAAACAGTTCTTTGTTTTAGAAATATTTAACAGGTATTTTTGTAAGGGTTGAGTAATCAAGAATTACAGGTGGCTATGCATTTATTAAACTGGGAAATAACTACTCACTCCTTTGTTGGGAAGTTATGCGTTACCTAACTCAAAAGTGAGTGAAAAAAATGCAGCCTTCGCTAAAATATTAAGGAGAACCAGTCACCATGAATATGCTGTCAATATTTAATATATATACATAAACAAACTTATTAGGATAATTCTGATTAAAGTTTTTTTAGTGCTTGTTACTATCATTTAAATTCTTTATCTCTGACTTTAATAAATCTCTGCAACAGGAAGGTTTTGTAACTTTCTTCTCAGAGTCACTTTTCCCCCTAGGCTAAGAATTATTAATAGAGATGTTAAGCAATAATAATCACATTTATTGAGTTCAACAGATGCCCAACATTGTATTAGAAACTGGAGATTTGCAAAACTTAATTTATGGTCTCAAGGAGCTTGCAGAGTAATATTTTATAAAAGAATTGCATTGTTGGGGCGGCGCCTATGGCTCAGTAGGTAGAGTGCCGGCCCCGAGGGTGGTGGGTTTGAACCCAGCCCCAGCCAAACTGCAACAAAAAAATAGCCGGGCGTCTTGGTGGGTGCCTGTAGTCCCAGCTACTCAGGAGGCTGAGGCAAGAGAATCGCCTAAGTCCAGGAGTTGGAGGTTGCTGTGAGCTGTGATGCCACAGCACTTTACCGAGGGCAATAAAGTGAGACTCTGTCTCTAAAAAAAAAAAAAGAAAAAGATTGCATTGCGTAAAAGAAAAATAAAAAATATATTACTAGAGGAAGATAGAGGAAGCTCTGAACTTTTTTCAAGGCTAATTTGAAATTGGACATTAGAGATATATGCCATGATTTTCTAAAATACAGGTACTAACTGTGGACAAACAACATGAACATTCAGAACACAGTGATAGATTAGAAAAGGGAGGACGTAAGATGATTTGGTAGAAAAATGTAAGCTATAAGGAAAGTATACATTCAGAAAGAATATTTTTCAGATGTCTCTATATGCATGTATCTGTGGCTTCCAATTTGACTAGATTTTATTTGTTTGTTTTTCAAAATCTTTTCTAAGAATTGCCCTGGTGGAAAATATTCCTGAAGGCCTTAACTATTCAGAAAATGCACCATTTCACTTGTCACTTTTCCAAGGCTGGATGAATTTACTCAACATGGCCAAAAAGTCTGTTGACATAGTGTCTTCCCATTGGGACCTCAACCACACTCATCCATCAGCATGTCAGGTAAGCTGCCTCCTCTGTGCGTGCGATGATTGTACTTATGTGCACTTTGTACTCCTCAGCATTCTTGCCCTCTGCTTCTCAAGCTCAAGCTCATTTTTCTTAGTCTACCCTCACCCGGAGTACACGTACATCATTACATTCATGTATATGTGCTGTTGTTAATCACTTGTCACTGAGCTCCTTACAAGAAGCTCCCAGGTTTTCAAGGGCAAAATCATCCTTTGCCTGTACCTGCAATAGGCTCTTGATAACAGCCTTGCTGTGGTGAACAACTTCAGGGGGCGTGTTCACACGACAGTCTGTGTCAAGGGTGTGACCCGGTTCTGCTTTGTGCAGCCTGCGTGTTTACATATGTAGTTCCATACCTCCTTGCTAAGGCATTTATTTGGTTAATTTGTGTTATAATTCACCTTTAGCCTTCTAATCCAATTTTTTTAATAGTAGAATCAAACTTCCCGAGATAATTATTTATTCTTGTCTCTATTGTATTTCAATGAATAAGGAAAAGAAATTGTGCTTATTACAGACAACAACTTCTAGGAAACTGACTAAAGGATCTAAATGATTTCTGAATAAAAGGCTCTGAATATAAGAAAGCGATCCTGGTCATGTTTAGTGCGTTTTTCTTTATATTGGTACAACCATTGAGAGTTTATGTCAAGCTTTCCTATGCAAGTGTGTGACCATCACCCCATACTGACATGTCATGTATGGGTCATGGGTAAAATAAGATTTGACCTCATCGTATGCAAAAAAGTGTTGGCATTAAGCCCATAACCATTATTGGTGCTTTGAAATTTAGGGAATCCATTCAATATTTGAATGACACTAGTTATTCATACTATTTAGTGTCGAGTTATTGGAAAATTGGTAAAATCAACCAAACAAAAAACACAAAAGTCATACTAAAGAAAAACTGGATGAATTGTCTAATTGTGCTCTACACTTTTCCATCTCTACTGCTTAAGTGGGTCTTTTAGGATTTATTGCTGCATAATTTATCATCCTGGAACTTAGTGGTTTAAAAAATAGCAGTCATTTATGTATTAATGATTCTGGGCAGGGTTTGGCAGATGGACTTATCTCTGATTCATATAGTGTTGGGGGGCGGGAGTAGCTTGCCTGGGGCTGGAGGATCCAAGATGCATCTTAACTAGAGTGGTTGGACCATCTGAAGGAGGCTGGACCTGTCTTTTCATGTTCCTTCATTATTCAGTAAGCGATCCTGAGCTCTTTTCATGGGGATTGGATCCTAAGAAAGCAGAAGTAGAAGCTGTGAGGCCTGCTAAGACCCCAGACCTCCAGAATATTGTTTCCAAGCTATTCCATTGGTTGAAGCAAGCCATGAGCTCAAGGTGAAGGAGTTTCATCCATGTACAGGAACGGGAAGAAGTGTTGGCAGCTATCTTTGGAAATGGTATGCCATGGGCCACTCTCTGGCCATAGCAATTCATAGCTTTTCTACATGACAAATACATTCATCTCGTTCCCTCAAACTCGAGTCTCATTACATTGATGGCTCTGTAGGGAAGCTAGACATAACCTCCAACTCCAGTGAGGTGTTCGTGGGCTCTTGGGCTGGATCTAGAAATCCACTGGACACAAGGCAGATTAATAGGAGAAAAGCAAACACATCTTATTGGTTTTACATGTACATGAGGATCTTCTCAAGAGAGTGAAGTTTAAAGAAGTTGCAAAAGTAAAATGTTTTTATATTTTTTAGACCAAGAATAATAAATTTGAGAAGAAATGACAGAACAAAGGGGATCTGGCTAGGAGTAGTAAATTCCTAAGGGAGTTGCTGGAAGACATGTGGGGGGTGGTTAGAGCTAGTGGAAGACAAGGGATATTTTGTTAAGTATTTCTGTGTGGGTCCATTGCAGCTCCCAACATCCAGTCTCTGCTGATTAAGGCTATTTTTTCACCTGGGTTCAAGGAGAATACCTCTTCTGGGGGAATCTTTATGGCTTGCTGCATGGAGGAAGAGACAGGGCAATTAGCCTTTTCTGAAACTACAATTTCTCCAATGTTTTCATCTTGAAATAATCAGTCTACCAACCTGACATATTTCAGGAGGATAAGTCTTTTACTCCCTCAGCTCAAAACTCACGATCTCTTTATTTGCATTGGGCCTGTATCTGAGTGAAGCTCCCCAGGTGGGTTTCTCTTGATGTGGAGGTGTGTGAACTAAAGAGATTAGTTATATGAGCCACAGCACACCCTGCAAACAGGATGGTGAGACAGGGCTAACTATACACAGTTCTGTTCAAAAAGAGGAAAACGGAGAGCACAGATCAGTCATTAGTTGTAGTGATTCGGAATCCAGCCTGGCACATGTCACCAGGTTTTTGAACTCTAAGAAGAGAAATGTCTCTAGACTAGTATCTAGTTCTGCGCGCTGGGAGTGATTTACTAATCTGCTATTCTCAGAAGTTCCTCTATCTGTATTCTTCTTCTTTTTTTCGTGAGAAATAGCCTGTGTTTGCTTCAGACTTATTTCTTTTTCTTTTCTTTTCCTTTTTTTTCAGACAGAATCTCACTCTGTCTTCTGGGCTACACTGTCATGGGATCATCATAACTCAGCAACCTCAAACTTCTAGGTTCAGGGAATCTTCCTGCCCCAGCTTCCCAAGTAGCTGGGACGACAGGTGCCTGCCATGACGCACAGTTAATTTTTCTATTTTTAGTGGAGGTGGGGTCTACCCTTATCAGGTTGGTCTTGAACTCCTGAGCTCAGACAATCCTCCTGCCTCAGTTTCCCAAAGGACTGGGATTACAGGCATGAGCCACCAAGCCCAGCCACTTTGTAGTTAGTTTTTCTTCTGCTCTGCCCCTAGAATTTAAGGCCCTAGAGATTCACTTCCACTTTAATCCATCTGTATCCCTTTTTAGTCCAAAATGATACAATCCCTTAAAAAATGTGTGGACATTCTATGCATCCAATCATAGCCTCCTCTATTAGCAAAAAGCCACACCCACCAATAATGGGCAGCAGATGGTTCTTTCTCTAGGTTGGGTGGTAACTCAAGATGCTCTAGGACTTCACCCTTGTAATTGCTGGGAGCCTGTTCTGTAATGTTTTATGAGATGGTGAGTCAGGTGGAGCCATAAGGAGAGACAGAGGAGAAGCTATACTCCTATACTATATCTATACTTCTAGGTCCTAGAGATAGAAGGTGAAGTACAACACCAGGGCCACACAGAAAAATACCTGGGTGGTTAGGAGACAGAGGACAGAGCAAGCAAAAGTCTAGTCAGAGCCTATATTGTTGCATCTATGTATGAGAAAGGGCACGCACTGCATGACTGATGAGTGGAAATAATGCCTATAGGCCCCAAGCTGTAGGGGTGCAGGAGTGCTTCCTAGTTGCATTGTGCCCAGGCCCAAGGATGACTAAGGCAGAAGAATATTGCCTCCTGGGGTTTAAGAGCTGAACAGCAGAGGAGTGGCTCTGGGTTGGTTCATTTGCATGTCAAAGGTATGCTTCCTGCTGGCTGCCATTTCTAACCTCTAAGAATTGCCTAGACATGGGAGGGACAGCCTCTCCCCAGCCTGGAAGATTTTCATAAGTCATAAATCAGTATGTGGAAGGTATACACTGGTTTGGCCAGAAAAGGTGGGACATCTCAAAGCAGGGACTTACAAGTTATAGATGGGTTTGAAGATGCTTCAATTTGCAATTGCTTAAAGAAATGAAGCTTTGTCTAAAGGCTTGGAATGTTTTGACTTGAGGATTAAGTCTGTTAATCAGAGATAAGCCACTGGACATTTATCTAACTTCAAGTGATCTGATGAGTAAACTGATGGCCTGCAGGTGTGGTTTAAGCTTTGTCTTGCTTAGCCTTAGATCTGTTAACAAGTTACTAAGGACATCTCCAAGAAGGGAAGGGAGCATGATGAGGCATGTCTAGCCAACAACTCAGCTTTAGGATATTTTGGGGTTCCCCTTGGCTAAGAGGAGGTCACTATGGTCACCTTTGAAGTACTCCCATGGCCATCTATCTAGTGACCAAAATTATATTCAGTAATGAGGTATGTGCACTTTTTCCATGATGAGTTACAGACTTAATTGTTGGACCTCATACAATGGCAGCTTTGATGGCCATTCCAGAAAAAGAGTTTCAAAATTGCTTTGAAGGGAGGACTAGGTGCTGGTGTCAATATATAGTTTTCCAAAGGGAGTACTTCAGAGGTATTAATGATATTCAATAACGAGGTATGTAACACTTTTTCTAGGAGGAGTTCATGAACTTAACTGTCCAACTTCGTAGCCTTCTACTGTCCCACAGAGACTGGGAGACAGGGCGTTGTTGTTAGCTGTTGGCTGAAACAACCAGAAGATTCTTTTGGCATCCTTGAGCTTTCTTCAGCAGGTACTTTAAGCAAGGGTAGGGTCATCCTTGATGTGGTCTTGAGCTGTTAGATGCTATGTTAATATTTGTTCAAGCCTTTTAATGGGGAGGAAGGATCAAATTATCTGTACAGAATCTGTAGTTTTCACAGGCCAAGGTTGAGGCTAGCTGAGAATAGGGCTTAGAGGAGCCTGGCTGGAGTGTGGCTAAGGAGGGAATCTTTGTCAATTGCATGACTTGAGAATGAGTCAACATGGTTGTTATTGATGTAGAAAGATGATAACACTTAGAAACTTGGTTCAAGTCACTCTCTAACAACTGGCCTCCTGCCAATGAATAGAATTTTTCATTTTAATGACCTGACCATTGTTGAACTCACACACAACACTCTTGGAAAAGACCCAATTTGAAATAGTGTCTTCTGGTAGAGTCATACTACCTCTGCCAAAATGATGCCTTTTAGCTGCCTCTCAGTCCCCCAGTAGTACCAGGCTTCTGTACAGTTTAAAACAAGCTGTTTTTCTATACTTTTGAGGCTAATTTCACTTTGCCTCTTCATAAGAGAGTGGCCTGCATTTCTTACCACCCAACCAGGTTGTATTGCCCACTATCCAGAAGCAAGCTGACACACTGAGACATGAGGGATTGCAGCAGGGAGAGTTCAATATCGCAGGACACCAAGCAAAGAGATGGGGGAAATTTTCCAACTCCTTCTGATAATTTTTGAAAGATAAGGTTTTTAAAGATAGTTTGGAGGACAGCGGGCTAGGGAATTAGATCTGCTGAATGGCTGAACTCATAGGGGTGGGAAGCATAAATTATCTTCTTGTGGTGAGTCACATCCTAGGTAGAGGGTCATAAGACCTCTTGAGTCAGTTCCTAAGTATGGCCACTGGCATCAAATTGGTCCCTCCAAATGAAGAGTATGGAAAATGTCTCAAAGACTAGTCTTAGGTTATCTGTAGAAATGATTAAGAAAGCTACGAATCTTATGACCAACGGTTTTATAGCTCCTGAGTAGTAAGCAGTTATAGGACCGCAAGGTAAGGAGCATGGTTATTATCTTAACTATGCATGTACCTTTGCAGAGTTAAGGCCCCTGCTGTAGTTCCCATCTTTCAGCCCTTTATCAATTTTTATAAATGGCAGTTTCACATTTGCAAACATGAAAACCAGAGGGGCTTTGTCTCTTTGGGGAATTGCATGGACTTAAAGGGCTGAGAGACTGACCTTGTGAACAGTTTTCCCCACCCCTGCTTGTTCCTGGCCATGCCCTATGAGGAACAATTAGTAATAGGAGGGAGTCAGGATGAGAGCAAATTTTGGAAGGCTCCACCTCGGCAAGGTAGTGGATGATCTCCTTGTCCACTGGTCTATAGTGACCAAGGGACTACCTTGCAGAATACCATGCATTTGGTCTCCACTGGCCAAGGGGCAGGTGTGGACTATGTGGTGTTTAAAGATGGAGCAACCATGCAGAGTAAAAAGGTGTTTTTCTTCTAATATGCTCTCTTTCATCTCTCCCCCATCCACTTAGAATTAAAAGGTCTGGGGAACCTGTCTAAATACAACATCTCTTGAGTATTTTAAGATTATTTTAAAAGTGTCTATCCCCCTCACTGTGCAAATGGGGGAATAATCAGGCAGTGATCAGAAATGGAGAAAGACAATAGGTACTTGCTGAAAACTTTTTCTTTTGGGGTATAATTCAAGGATCCTACCCCCTTCTGTTTTCAGGTATAACTCACCAAGTTGTTATACCTCCTAAAAAAAAAAAGAGGGCACTAGCTAAAGCCAATTTGATTTAAATTTTTACTTGATTTTATTTTTCAAATGGAAAAAGAAATTCAAGACTCTACCCAACAATTTAAACCTTGGGCAGTCAGTCTTTGGACCAGTGAGCAAGCTTTTATTATTACTAAGACTTTATAAATCTTGGGATATAATCACTAATTAGCTTATTGCATGCAAAGAATGCCAGGAAAATAGTTCACACCTTAATTATTCAAGTGAGTCTAATTTAAATTGTATTTAAGACATTCTGGAAGAAATACTATCATTCACAAATATGTATGACAAAAATTGGCTCAGCTGTACAGCTTATTTTCCTTTTTTTTTTTTTTTTAAAGATAATATTTAAAAAAACAGTCAAATGTAGCATTTGTATTTGGGGGGAAACAGTCAAATGTAGCATTTGCTTTAAACCAATAGAGACTGAAAAAGTCCTAAATGGAACCATCAAGGGCATGTATGTATCAAGAACTATAACCAAAAAGCAGACTATTTTTTATAGGGCAGCATTACAAAAAAATACATCAAGGAATTGTGTAGCCAGTGCTAGGCAGGCCACCTCAGCAGAAAATGAATGCAAACCTGGACATGGTATCTGTCTTTTCTCTGGAGGAGCAGCAATTTTGTGAGAATGAGTAATGGTTATCACTACTAAGAATGATGAATGCCTGCCTTATTTTTCATTTGTATAGAAACAGACATATTGATTAAAAGTGCATTGTTTATCTCTGTTTCCAAAGGTTTGCTGTTTTGATTCACTCCATATAAAACCCCATTTTCTCTCTCCTACCTCTCACTGGGTGTTAATCTCTTTGCGTTAAAGGAAAGCGGACAATGTCTTTACTCTGTGTCACAACTGTTAAGGGCTAGCAAACTGTATGATAGCCATGTTTCAGAATTCAATGAAAATACAAGATCTGGCAAAAAAAATTTGTTCCTTTCTGTCCAGATGATGAGTTTAACTTCAGAATATAAAATATTGGAATTTCTGGGGCATTTCGGTTGCTAATTTATGGGATAAAATGATGGGGATTTATGAAATAAAGACTGTTCAGAAAAAGCCAGGAAATATAATTGACATGAAGGCTTATTTATTAGTAGAACTACCTCATTCATTGAGTTGAAAAAAAAAGTCCCATTCTCTGTGAATTCACTGTAAGGAACCAAATAAAATAATTAATCAGCTGTAGCAACTGACTCTTAAAGAGATGTATTTATGTGAAATCAATTAGATACTGGCCTACTAGGAAGCCGTGATTGCCAACTGATAACACATCGTGGTTGTTTGATTTAGAAAAATTATGGTTTTTTAAATTGAATGGTATTTATTCAAGTTAATGAGCAGAAAGCATGAAAGATAAGCAATTCAGGAGGTCATTAGCGGAAAGTACAAGCTTGGATCTTGTCTCTGCACAGTAACTGGTTAGCAGATCTTAGAAAGACTGTAGAAATGAACCAAGGGAGTGGCTCAGATTTCTTATTTCCCACTTACTAGCAGTGTGACCCTGGGCAAGAGGCTGACCTCTCTTTGCTTCAGTTTCCTCATGAGCAAAATCAAGGTGATAACAGAATCTGCCACATAGGTTGTTGTTTCAACTAAATTAGTTAAAACATGGAAAACATGAATAACAATGTTTGGTTATTTTAGTGCCCAAGTAAGTGTTTGTTATGATAATGAATGTTGTTATTCATCTTCACTTATTTGTGTATAGACTACAACTCTAGTTCAAGTCCATTTAATTCTATTATCCCATAATGCGTTTTTACTACATTTCTTGCACTGTGCTAGCAACTGGCATGGTCACCATGTAAAGTTAAAAAGGGATCACGGTTTCTAGAAAGGTGAGACTCTGGGTCGATAAGAAAGATTAGGCAAATTATCATTTACTGTGCAATTCTGGCTTTCATATGATTTATTAATTGCAGATACTTATATACATGAATACATGGCCTTGTTCACACTCATCTGTTCAGGCACTTCTTGGTTGACACACTCACTGAGAAGCATCCGTTCTATTCCTCGTGAAGCAGGGACCACTTCAGCTTTGATGAAGATTGAGAAGGACTAACTTCTCCCTCTCCATCAAAAAAAAAACAAAACTCATTCTCAAGAATTCTATAAGCTTAAGAATACTTTTATTACCTCTTGATTGTCCTGAAATTTTTGATCAATCCCTACCTGATGAAGTCATTATCTGGTAAGATTATGGCATATTTGATCCTAGAATAGTATCATTTAGTAGAAAATAACCTAAAATCCCAATCTGTATTTGCTGCATTGCTAATATTAGGGGGAAAAGCATATATAGGTCTTTGGACCACTGACATCTTGAATCTTGAATACACAGTAAGCACTGTGGGCTTGTCAAACTGACCGTCACTTCTGATTTTTGTTGATTCATCCATTAGCTGGTTCTTTGCTTCTTGTTTTTGTTGTTTTAAATTGAAGGTCCACATGACCTGGCAATATTCAGTGCTAAGGGGGTCTCTACCCCCTCCTCAAGTCTTTTAAAGGAGACCATTCACTCATCATGCAAGCAATCAGCATCTATTTCCCAGGACAGGAGTATGTCTGGAACTCAGGAAGAATCCTATTTTTGACAATTTCCATTTCCATGTCTGGTAAAAATATCCAATAATCTATGTCTTGATCATCAAATAGTTTATTAAAATTTCTTTCCTTTTAACCCAAGGAAGATAAAATCACAGTGCTTTCTGCTTTTCATTTTGCCTGAAAGGAGATGTGCATAGTTGGTGAAGACCGGATGCTTTAAATAATTAAAATTCTTTGAATTTATTGTAATTAGTAGTTTGGGATATTGTCATTTGTAGGCTGAATGAGGCACTCAGGGAAAGCAGGGCATTTGATGCAACGTGGATAACGCACACTTCATCTTTGTTGAAGGCTGAGGGCTTATACATGTTGCTGCTGTATTATACAAACTTCCTACAGTAAATTTTGTCTTCTTCTCAAGTGAGGATAAAGGGAAAAAGAAAACCTGTATAAATTAATGAAAACGTAATTAGCATACATACTAATGCCCTATTATTTGGCTCTGTAAGGAATTGGTTATTTTGTTTATATTCAGTTCTCAGAGCTTGGTATTATAGAAAAGGCAAATTAGGTATTAATCAGGAGGTATACGCTATGAGCTCTGTCAAATTCAAGGATTCATCCTAGAAAAAAATGCTACATTCGTGTCATATGGCACAGAAAAACACACAATGGCACCACCCACTCAGCAAGACACCACCACACATTGACACAAACACAGATGTGACACAGTGATAAACCAAGGTTATGAAACCTTACTGAGTTGTCTGTATAGTGCTGTCAACATAAGCACATGGTGGCAAGTTCATCAACTTAATTGTCAGCCTGTTGTATGACAATGGCTCTGATGATCATTCCAGAAAACAAGTTACAAAATTGCTTTGAAGGGTGGACTAGGTGCTGGCATTAGTGCATAGCTTCCCAAGGGGAGTACCTCAAAGGTGACTGTAGT
>CAUYPK010117132.1:0-41476 GCA_963574355.1 Loris lydekkerianus
ATCTCCAACTACTATGGAAGTGGAGGAAATCGAGTTGCTCATGTCTGTTAGAGTTTCTCTTATAAATTGAGGTGCGTTGTGGTTGGGTGCATAAGTATTAATAATTGAGATCTCATCATATTGAGTATTACCGTTAAGAAATATGAAGTTTCCATCTTTATCCTTAATTATTTTGGTTGGTTTAAAGCCTGTTGCGTCTGCAAACAGGATTGCAAAGCCTGCTTTTTTCTGTTTTCCATTTGCCTGGAATATAGATGACCATCCCTTCACCTTGATTCTGTATTTGTCTTTTAATGTAAGATCCGATTCTTGGATGCAGCAGATATCTTAAAAGCACCTCCTACATAAACCAAATTACGGTATAGAAAGAATGTATTTTTAAGTGTAGATTTACATAGAATAGGAGTGATCTCATGTTTGCTGTTATATAAATATTTAATATTTATGGAATTTAGTCAACTGGAAAATTTACTCAGTTATGTATTTCCAGTATACTAACCTAAGAGTGGCTCATTTAGTTACCAAATAAGTACAAATGCTGCTGTGGACTTACGTTATTAATCTGTAACTAGAATTCTTAATGTCTTTGTTTCTTTTTTATAATCTTACTATATTGTGATAGTTATGTTACTTGAATTTCATCTCAAGGAGTTTAATTTAAAACATAACCTTGCTAAAACTTTCCTACTGATTTTACAGCTGGCATTCCTCGCTCAGTATTAAAAGATTGGCGTAAAGTCAAGAAGCTGAAGCAAACTGGGGAATCCTTTTTACAGGATGACTCCTGCTGTGAGATAGGACCTAATTTACAAAAGTGCCGAGAATGTAGACTTATTCGCAGTAAGAAAGGAGAAGAACCAACTCACTCACCAGTATTTTGTAGATTTTACTACTTTAGACGGTAAGTGAAAATACAAAATTGGGAAAAAATTTATTACTGGGTATTAGAAATTACTACACCGTTATCCTGAAGGTTCCTTTCAGATAAGGGTCTTTGCGTCTCCATGTTTCTGAAACATAAAACAACATTAAACTTTTTGTGCTAAATTTTAGCAGCAGTTAACTATTGATCTAAATACCCATTATTTGTGTTTCATATGACTTTTCTGAAAGATTTATTCCTTGATGAAAAAATGATAGTGTTTTTTTCCTAGAAGATTACAGGTAGTGGCAGTTTGGTTTTTGTTCGGAATCTTTTAAAAAGTTATATACTTTGACTGAAACAAATGTATTCAAACTGTAAATCTAAGTAAACAATCTAGGCCTATTTAACTCAAATTGATAATACTACATTGCAGTACTCATACTTTTATTAAATATACATTAAATATTTGTGAGTGGAAAAATTTGAGTTATAAAATGACGAGGGTTTATTAGTAGCATGTCACATTTCACAGGTTTTGTTGTAAAACATAAAAACTGCTTCACAGTTATTAACCTACATGCTAATTTAATATTAATATTATTAAATACTACTTTAAAAATAAAAACTTAAAGATAGACTTAAAACTTCAATGAAAGAATAGCTGAATAACCTGGCCAGTAAATACTAGCTAATGTCTGTCTCACATTCTGGAATCAGTCATTCTTGGTTAATCCTATTTCTTTCCTCCTATAGTTAATGAAGTTCCTATGTGACTTTATTAACTATGGTAGGACTACCACTAAGCCTGTCTCTTCTGCAAACGTGAATGATAAATGTACCTACATTAAAGAAGTTTAATGAAAGTTAAAAAAGATAAAGTCCTTAGTGTAGTTCCATTCATACATACTACATATACACACACAGAGTACCATAAAATGTTTATACATTTTAAGAAAGAAAAAATATATTAAAATTTTAATACTCAAATCATATTTGACTTGTGTAATTATAAGAGATGCTTAAACATGACTTGTATTCATCTTTTTTTAATTAGTATATATTATTACAATTTTAATACAGTTTTTTCTTTTCATAAAATATGTATACTTTTTTTGGCACCCTCGGTATACATACTGTACAACCTCTATAGATGACCATCTCCCTACATTTTCCTTCTTTTTGTTTGTTTGTTTGTTTATTATCCATATTCTTAGCTGTTCTTCCACGTTGTTGGTCGGGGAGGTGGCTGGAGGAATAATCCAGCTAAGGGAGAAGCAGAGAAGGGAAGAAAGGAGAAAGAATGCAAAAACTGAGGTCCTTGATTCTAGGCTTTTTTTTTTTTTTTTGTCCCCACTTTGTGTCCTTGGTAGAGTGCTGTGGCGTTACAGCTCACAGCAACCTCAAACTTTTGGGCTTAAGTGATTCTCTTTCCTCAACCTCCCAAGTAGCTAGGACTGCAGGCACCCGGCTATTTTTAGAGAAGAGGTCTTGCTCTGGCTCAGGCTGGTCATGAACTCATGAGCTCAGGCAATCCACCCACCTTGGCCTCCCAGAGTGCTAGGATTACAGACATGAGCTATCATACTCGGCCTACTTTTTCCTTCATAATTTTCATAGACTGGACGTGCACCACAGGCACATATCATTACTCTAGTCCCTGTTCCTTATGTTGAGTAATTTGTTAATAGTCCCTTGGGTGGTCAACTTATAGAGGTTCTGCTGTATATATGTGCATATATGAAATGCTCTGTCATATGCTGTAATTATTTTTCTAATTTCTTCTTCTTTCTAGGAAGATAGTGCATACCTTACTATGGAAATACACTATACTGATAGCCTAGTAGAGATCCCAGAAAACATGTATTCGTAGGAACAGGCCAAGTTCTTTTTCTTCACTTCACAGTCTTTGTGGCCAGCAATCTCCAAAGGACAAACAACGTCAGGGAATAGTTATAGTAGGCATTTCACATGGAAGTATGGAAGAGATGATAATAAGAATCAAGAGGAAAAGTAGGTTTGAGGGGATAAGAAAATCTAGGCAAAGTTTGAAGGAAGGAAATGTTCATGTAAATATTGTAACATAAAGCTGAAATAAGATGATGGGAGAAATTTGGTTTAAAAAGAAGAGGGAGGCCAGGCATGGTGGCTCCTGCCTTTAATCCTAGCACTCTGGGAAGCTGAGGCAGGAAGATCATTTGATATCAGGAGTTCAGACCAGCTTGAGCAAGTCCCTCACCCTTTTCCACTAAAATTAGAAAAAAAAATTAACTAAGAATAGTAGTGTGTGCCTATAGTCCCAGCTACTTGAGAGGCTGAGGCTGGAAGATTGCTTCAGCCCAGGAGTTTAGGGTTGCAGTGACCTATGAGGACACCAATGTACTCTACTAGGGGCAACACAGACTCTTATCTAAAATAAAAGAGGAGGAGGAGGGAAAACTTTGGTAAGATAATAAAAGTATTCCTCATTAGTATAGTGGTGAGTAAAAAATAAATAAATAAATAAAAAATAAAGTATGAAAAATAGAAGTAAAAGGTATGTTTTATTTGTTTCTTTAAAGAAGTATGATGGCTTGGCACCTATAGCTCAACTGGCTAAGGTGCCAGGCACATACACCAGACCTGGTGAGTTTGAATCCAGCCCAGGCCTGCCAAACAACAATAACAACTACAACCAAAAAAATAGCCAGGCATTGTGGTGGGCACCTGTAGTCCCAGCTACTTGGGAGGCCGAGGCAAGAGAATCATTTAAGCCCAGGAGTTGGAGGTTGCTGTCAGCTGTGATGTCACGGCACTCTATCCAGGGCGACAGCTTGAGGCTCTGTCTCAAAAAAAAAATAAAAATAAAGAAGTATGATATAAAATGAATGTTACATATCCCTTGGTTGAGAGTAAAGAGAGTTAAAATATGAGATATTTGAAGATTAATCACCAGCCAGTAAGAGAATGGCAATTTTTTGCCTTCCATTTGCCATGAACTTCTCTCAATAGATGTATTTGAATGTTAGTAGCCAAGAGCAAATAATCACATTATTTGGGTTCTTACAAAAACTATTAAGAGTTTCATCTTTTTTCTCCTAATAACTTTAAAGTTTAATTTTATCAATGAAAGTATAAGTGTATTTGCCTTTTTTTAATCCTCCCATTGAAAATTTTAAGGTGATTTAGGCCATTTTTAATGTTAGTGATTTCCTTTATTTATTTAATTTCAGATTAATATGTGGGTACAAATAATTAGGTTACATTGCTTGCATATCTAAAAGTTCAAGTTATGGTGAGCCCTTCATCTAGAGTGTGCTGTAAACGCCTGTGTTGTGCATGTTAGGTGAGAGCTTTGTTGGTGATTTTGAATTAAGGTTATGTATCAAATAACAGTATTGCTCTAGGCAACAAAGAGCCCACATTTTTACTGGTCTTAAACATAGTTTTCATTTAGTGGGAATTAAAGTACGTAAATATAAGTGATAGGAAGAGTCTTCCTTTTTGAAAGAATCCAAAATTGGTACTGCTTATTATTGCCTTTTGTGTAATGCCTATGAGAGTTATTTAAATTAATTTAATAATTACTGTGTGAAAAACTACCCTATTTTTGTTTTTAAATTAGATTTTATATATATATAATATATAAACAAATTTATAAATTTACAACTTTAAAAAACTGTGCTTATACATTTTCTTAATATCTTGGTATCTAATGATTTTATGTTTTAATGTTTCAGATTGTCCTTTAGTAAAAATGGAGTCGTTAGAATAGATGGTTTCTCTTCTCCTGACCAATATGATGATGAAGCTATGAGTTTATGGACACATGAAAATTATGAAGATGATGAATTAGACATAGAAACTTCTAAATATATCTTGGATATAATAGGTGACAAATTCTGTCAATTAGTAACATCTGAAAAAACAGCTTTGTCCTGGGTAAAAAAGGATGGTAAGGAAGTTAAATATAACATGAACTTTACAAATTTCATTTTAAGAATTTCTCTTTGAATTATGTTTAATTTGGGAAAGAAGTCCTTAAACTTGGCTAGTCTTACTGATTTTTAATTATGATAATGGTACCTTTTATGCACAAATGAACCTGTGTGTACTTAAGGTTACGGGTATTTTCCTATTGAGGTTGAATTTAGTAGATTAAACATTTATGAAATCACCATAACATTTTGGTATTTGGAATTTCTGACATTACAGCACAAATTAGAGTGTTAAAAACACTTTGGATGCAAAATGTGAAATTTTAGCATTTGACATAAAAAGTCCATCCTGTTATTGATACTTGAATCTTAGGTTTACTGCTTGTTTAACTGCTATTTACTGCTTATGACCTTGAGCAAATAACCTTCATGAATATTAGGCAGATTTGTGAAATAGGAAAGATAACAGCCTCATAAATTTGTTTAGAAAATAGTTTCTATTAATTAGGTTTACTTATGTAAAGGACTTAACATAATTGATACTCTAAATATTAGCTTCTTTTCTTTCCCTTTCCTAAAATCAGTTGTTTGTCTTCCAGGAGCCATTTGGTAATGACCCAAGACATTTTTGGTTGCTTAATTGAAGAGAGTGGGGTGTGCTGCTAGTATCTGATAAGTGGAGGCCATAGGTATCCTAAATACCCTACAATGCACAGGATAACCCCCTATAACAAAAAAAAAAAAAAATTTTCAGCCCTCAATGTAAAAAGTACCAAAATTGAAAAACTCTGCCTTAGATGTAAGCCATATTTATTTTTCACTTAGAATAATTTGTGAGTCTTCTGAAAAGAATTCTATAAGAATTCTGCTAAGTCTTTAGTTAATATAGTCTTAAAAGTTCTTGGTTTTGCTTTTATATTTTAATTTATGCTTGCATTTTAACCAAAATTACATGGGGAAAGAGCATATTTGACTTTAAATTTTTGTTTTTTCTGTATCTCAGCCAAAATTGCCTGGAAAAGAGCAGTAAGAGGAGTCCGAGAGATGTGTGATGCATGTGAAGCAACATTGTTTAACATTCATTGGGTCTGCCAAAAATGTGGATTTGTGGTCTGCTTAGATTGTTATAAGGCAAAGGAAAGGAAGAGTTCTAGAGGTTGGTTAATAAGTTAATATGAATTGAAGGTTTTTTATGTTTCTTTAGGATCGTTAAATGTGTTTTTTTCCTACCTTTCTTATGAATATATTGTTAAAATTTTGTGAAATTTGTTTTTAAGAGGAGTAATCACCAGTTTATTAATTGCTCTATTTTCCAAAATCAGACTGTACCTACATCTTTTAGACTAATGTGTCTAAAAGATGTGTCCACTCTCTCATTTCAGGCAGTTTCTTAATGTAGCTCAAAATTTAGGGTTAAGACTTGTTGCTTTAAGATTGCTATGTTTTGGGGGTTTTTGTTTGTTTGTTTTTTGAGACAGAGTCTCACTTTGTTGCCCTTGGTAGAGTGTTGTGGCGTCACAGCTCACAGCAACCTCAAACTCTTAGGCTTAAGCAGTTCTCTTGCCTCAGCCTCCCAAGTAGCTGGGACTACAGGTGCGTGCCACAACGCCAGCTATTTTTTGGTTGTAGTTGTCATTGTTGTTCGGCGGGCTCAGGCTGGGTTCAAACCTGCCAGCTCTGGTGTATGTGGCTGGTGCCCTAGCCACTGAGCTACAGGTGCTGAGCCTAAGATTGCTATGCATAGGAGCCTGAAGTTCTTCTAGAAACTGTTAATTACACAGTCATAAGTCATAATTGAATGCTTCATAGTATCTAAATGTTGGTCACCATTTATCTCTCAGTTCTCAGAGTATGAAAAAGAAATCTTTATAATTTTAAACAGCCTTTGAAGCATTTCCTCCCTCCCTGTCTCACTCTGTTGCCCTGGGTGGAGTGCTGTGGCATCATAGCTCACAGCCATCTCAAACTCTTGGGCTGAAGCAATCCTCTTGCTGCACCCTCCCAAGTAGCTGGGACTATAGGTGTGTGCTACCATGCCTGGTTAGTTTTTCTATTTTAGTAGAGACAGCATCTTGCTCTTGCTCTCAGGCTTATCTTGAGTTCCTGAGGTCAAGCAGTCCGCCAATCTTGGCTTTCCAGAGTGTTAGGATTACAGGCATTAGCCACTATTTCCAGCCAGAAGCAATTATTTCTATTTTCTAGGTAAAGAAAATGACCCAAAGACAGTGTCCTACTTGTTTAACTGGAGATAATGCAAAGTTTTAAAAAGGGAGTCACTAAATACATTGAAAGTGTTTTAGAAATAGTTTATCTGAAGCAATTTTATAAGTGGCTAATACTGATATTGGATAATTTGTTAGGGATGAAGTTCTGATGAAATGGGCGGAATTATAGTAATATTAGAAATAAATAGGCAGCGCCCATAGCTCACTCGGTAGGGTGCCAGCCACATACAACGAGGCTGACGGGTTCAAACCTGGTCCAGGCCAGCTAAAACAACAACGACAACTGCAACAAAAAAATAGCTGGACGTTGTGGCAGGCACCTGTAGTCCCAGCTACTTGGGAGGCTGACATAATAGAATCGCTTAAGCCCAAGAGTTGGAGGTTGCTGTGAGCTGTGATGCTAGGGCACTCTACCCAGGGCAACAGCTTGTGACTCTTATCTCAAAAGAAAAAAAGAAAGAAAGACTTCGTGACAGACTGTCACTGTCACAGAACAATGAATGTCATTTTTCCTCCAGGCAGCTCTTTTTCAGAGTATCAGGTAGATATACCATGATTCAGCCATCAGTATCTTTTCCTTTGATGAAATTACTAAAACCCTACCCTCTCTGATCCTTTTTCTTAAACAGGCAGCACTTACCAATGAAACCTGGGAACAGCTAGGTGTTTTCGGGCTATGCAGTAAATATGTGAAACCATAATAAGAAATGTATTCGGCAGTAAATATCTTTAAAATCATAAAACTGTATTTTGATGTTTTCAGTTGATAGATCTGGCCAGCTGCATTGTTACAAAACTTTATACTTTGTTTTTCCTTCACCAAATTGAAAAGGTTAATTTGAACTTATTCTAGTTTGCTGTATTGTATGCATATATCTAAGCTACCATGAATCCTTTTTTTAGAGCAAGATAGAGTATTTATAATAAACTAGTTGTATTATTAGCTTTCATAGTACTATTAATTTTGAAAGTATAGTCTGTTAGTCACCATATTCTTTCAAGTATAACCTATACCTTGGGTTATATTCTGTTTGATATGTGTAATAAAAGTAACCGTGGTGGCTTAGCGCCTGTAACTCAGTCAGTAGGGCACTGGCCATATACACCAAGGATGGAGGGTTCAAGCCCAGCCCAGGCCCCTAAAATAACAATGACAACTGCAACCAAAAAATAGCCGGGCATTGTGACGGGCACCTGTGCTCCCAGCTACCCAGGAAGCTGAGGCAAGAGAATCACTTAAGCCCAAGAGTTTGAGATTGCTGTGAGCTGTGATGCTACGGTACTCCACCAATGGCGACATAGTGAGACTCTGTCTCAAAAAAAAAAACCTAACATTCACTAGGTTTAGTATATAGTGGCAATCAACGTAAGTGTTTAAAATATAAACAGTTAGAAAACATTTTCAAGTTACCCCGTAGGGCTTCAGAGAGCAAAGTCAAAGCTTTTAAAGGTAATCAGTTTTAGACTAGATTTGAATTTTATTTAATCTATGCTTTTTATGAAAAAATAGTCCTAGATTTTTTAAATGCTAAATTTGTTGAGTCTTGTGATATCAGAGATTTTATAGGCACATCATCAGTAGCTGTCATCAATTTATAGAGAAAGTTCTAGAGATCAAGGTATCGATTATTCTTTCCATTTCTGATATACCCCCATGCTATGACTTTTAGTATGTTTACAGCTCTAGGAATAGAGCCGTGTTTGAGGCCAACTGTGCTCCCAGCTACCTAGGAGGCTGAGGCAAGAGAATCACTTAAGCCCAAGAGTTTGAGACAACAGCTATGTGATAACAGCTTTTTCACATCTCATGGCAGTTCTCTGCATGTCTGTGAAGCATAAGAGGAATACAAATGACTAATGGCCTCAAACTTGTGTCATACTGATTTTAGGATCAGGCTATTATCTGCATCACTGTTTTTATAGAATTCATAAAGTGGTGGAACTGCCTTTTATGACTTTATTTTTTTAATAATCAAATATCCAAAAACTGTCATTGACATTTTATATATTTCTTTATATACAAAGCATCAATTTTATAATTATAAAACCATTGCAGCCAGACACAAAATGGCTTATGCCTATAATTCCAGCACTTTGGAAGGCTGAGGCAGAAGGATTGCTTCAAGTCAGGAGTTCAAGACCAGCTTGGGTAACATAGCAAGCATCCCATCTCTTAAAAAAAAATTTTCTTTTTTTTTTTAATTAGCTGGGCTTGGTGGCATGTACTGGTAGTCCTAGCTGCTCTGAGGTAGGAGGATTGCTTGTGCTCAGAAGTTTGAGGCTGTAGTGAACTATAATTATGCCACTGGACTCCAGTCTAGGTTTCAGAGTATAAGACCTTGTCTCTGAAGAAAAAACAAGACCAAAAAAAGAAACTCTTAAAACAGAATGAGTGTGATGTAAAACTAGATAATGTTATCTTACAGATAAAGAACTGTATGCTTGGATGAAGTGTGTGAAGGGACAGCCTCATGATCACAAACATTTAATGCCAACTCAAATTATACCTGGTTCTGGTAAGTATAAATTTACATTATTAATGAAATAGCTCCAGGTTAAAGAAGCATCTAAAAGAGTGTCTAGAAATAATAACATAAGAAAATGGAGAGGTAAGGTTTTACTAGTCTTGAATTATCTTGCTCAAAGTTGTTGGAAATCCCCTATAATGGTAAATAAAGCTCAGAAAGAAGACCACTATAGAGGAACTGTCTTAGAAGGGGAAAATTAAAATATTATATAAAGGCAATTGGGTTTCCCATGAAATCTTTCTAGTATTTTTGAGCATACTGGATTTTTAATAACAGTGGTGAGGGAAAAAAGAATAGAGAACATAAATTTGGTTGAATGAACCAATTCTATGATAGATGGAAGAGATAGAATGGAGGAAATGTGGAAGAAAATTTAAAGGCACAAGAGCTCCATTACTACTAATTATAAAATATAGTAAGAAAAAATGTTAACAACTAGTGGTAATCTTTTTATTAACTACCATTTTATTTTGTAGTTTTAACAGATCTTCTAGATGCCATGCACACTATTAGAGAAAAATATGGCATTAAATCCCATTGTCATTGTACTAACAAACAGAATTTACAAGTTGGAAATTTTGCTACAATGAATGGTGTATCTCAAGTGAGTAAAAATCTCATTCTATGATTCAAATAGAACATATGTTAAATTAATCAACTTTGGTATTTGAAATCCAGAAAAACTGTTTAAAGATTTAATTGTTTTACCTTTGTAGGTTTTGCAGAACGTTCTTAATCATGGTAATAAAATTTCTCTGTGCATTCCTGAATCTCAGCAACAAAATACTCCCCAAAAGTCTGAGAGTAATGGCAATAGCAGCCCAGGAAGTGATGTATGCACAGATAGCAAGTTAACTCCTCCAGAATCCCAGTCACCACTACATTGGTTAGCAGATCTTGCAGAACAAAAAGCCAGAGAGGAAAAAAAAGGTAAACATAACTATGTCTAAGTATATATTAGAGAATTATGATATAACCTTCACTTTACTATTGCATATTAAAATACTACTAATATAAATAGTTTGGTCTTTTGCCTGAATTAATGGCTTAGATTCAATAAAATATTTGTACTATTACAAAGCAGGCCTCTTATAATTATGTCAAAATTAGTTACAGTAATTTGTGGATGAGCACATAAAGCCACTGGGGTGCTAGATTTGTAACTTACCTATTATATTTTCTGCCTGTCTCAGCAGTAGCATTTTTCATTTGTGACAGGTACAAACTCAGCTACATGCCTAAGGAAGGCCTTTTCACGTTCAAAATGTTTGATGGCATTTTGAAGGCTTTAGCTCATTCTCTGATTTACATTTAGGGGACTAAATCACCAGTGCTTTAGTTTTTACCTCCCACTATAAATGCAGGTTGCCAGCTTAATTGAGTTATAATGTGTGAAATGTTCTGTTTTAGAAAACAAAGAATTTGCCCTTGAAAAGCAAATTAAAGAAGACAGAGAACAAGACAACTCTGATTCTCCAAATGGCAGAACATCACCACCTACATCCCAGAATAATGAACAAGGGTCAACTCTACGGGACTTGCTGACCACCACAGCTGGCAAGCTACGAGTAGGCTCTACAGATGCTGGCATTGCCTTTGCCCCAGTGTATTCAATGGGAGCCCCGGTGAGTGTGGTGCCAGATTTTTGCTTTTTAATTATGGACCTTAATTGAGATGATTTGGGTAGTTGGCTGTTGGGTGTGAATTATCCAATAAATAGTTGCAGCTGAAATCAAATGTACCAAATTGCTAGGCTTATTTCTTATTTGCACCCTAACTCCTAACCTTCAGCTATCGTTTTTCACTAACTTTAGTAAAAGGTTGGAGGAGAGGGCTCTTTGATGCCAGAAGATCCCTGAGATGCCCCTTCAGAACCATTTATCTAGTGGGGGAGAAAAACACATAGGGAAGTGAAAAATACCTAGTAATTAATTTTGCTTTAATTATTCACCAGAAAAAGAAAAGCAAAATAAATGCTTAGGTAGATGAAAATTTTTGGTAGCTTTTAAAAGTATGTGGGACATCCCACCCACCTGTACACTCTGCCCCAGCCCTAAAAAATGTAAAAGGTTCGAAGGCTGATCTAGTTACTATTGACCAGGCAGTTTCTCACACCAGCAAACTTCTTGTCTTCATCTTTCAGGAATAGTGTAAGGGCTAGAGATCCCTATCTACTACCCCATACATGCATAGTCTTGAATGCAGGGATCCTATTTTAAAAATAAGTATGTGGTAGGAAAATGTATACATTTCCTCTCAAAATATAATTTTTCTCAACTTATTTTTTTTCTCTTAATAGAGTGGCAAGAGTGGAAGGACTATGCCTAACATTCTTGATGATATAATTGCTTCAGTTGTTGAAAACAAAATTCCACCAAATAAAACTTCCAAGATAAATGTAAAGCCAGAGCTTAAAGAAGAGCCTGAAGAAAGCAGAAAGTCTGCCATGAATGAAAACAATAAATTGTACAGTGATATACCACATTCTTGGATCTGTGAGAAGCATATTTTATGGCTTAAGGATTACAAGAATAGTAATAATTGGAAGCTTTTCAAAGAATGTTGGAAACAAGGACAAGTGAGTATTTTAGGCTGATTAAATAGAGCTGAAGCTAATTAAATAGAATGGTTCCTTCCTTAGGGATAGAAATGGGAAGGAAATAGTAAAGACATGGGGGCAATAAGATAATAAAAATACTGAAAGGATTACCAGAATGTTTCTGAATTTTTTTTTTTTTTTTGCCACATTTATATGAATTAACAGGAAGCAATGATTTATTTCCTGTTGTATTTTTGATCTATCAGTAAATAAGTACTTAATAAAACCTATGTTTATAAAATGTAGTCCCTCCCACCTTTTTTAGAATTTGTATTTTAACCCACTTTGCACATTCTTGTCTACTTTTAAAATGTTAATCAACGTTAGAAGCATTTTTCATGAACAGATGAAATGTAGATGTTCTTGTCTATAATGTTTATGCATAGAACATTTATTCATAAATTTTAGTTCATCAAATCTTGAATGACAAATTCCATTATTTCATACTGCTCTAATAAAAATGATTTTCTCTTTGACAAAAGTTTATTTCAGATGGCAATATACAACACTGACACAAAACTGCTTATTACCAAAACAAACAGTAGCATAGGACTGGGTAAGAGCATTGGATAAGACACTAGGAATTCATATGTGAATTGCCAGTGGTAATTATTATATATATAATAGCAGGATCTATTATTAGCTCATTGAAAGTTGTTCATTGAAACATTCAGCCAAGCAGTCAGGTAGAATTTAGAGTGTTTTTTATAACTTTTTATTCTTCGCAAATTTAATTACATTATGAAGTTTAAGAATACATAATACCATGTTTAAATTTTGTTTTGTTATGTTTTGTTTTGTTTTGAAACAGAGTTTCTCTCTGTCACCCTTGGTAGATTACCATGGCATCAATATAACTAGCAACCTCAGTCTCCTAGGCTCAAGTGATCCTCTTGCCTCATCCTCCCAAATAGCTAGGATTACGGGCACCTGCCACAAAAAAATGCCCAGCTAGTTTTTGTATTTTTAGTAGAGACAGAATCTTGCTCTTAATTAAATTGGTCTTAAACTTCTTAGCTCAAGCAGTCTACCTGCCTCAGCCTCCTAAAAGTGCTAGGATTACAGGTATGAGCCACTGCACCCAGACTATGTTTAATTTTTTTTTAATTCTATTTTTTATTTTTTTATTGTTTCTTTTTTTTTCTTTCTTTCTTTCTTTTTTTTTTTTTTGTAGTTTTTGGCCGGGGCTAGGTTTGAACCCACCACCTCTGGCATATGGGGCCGGCACCCTACTCCTTTGAGCCACAGGCACTGCCCTTATTATTTCTTTTTTGAAATGGACTTTTGCTATGTTGTCCAGCTGAGACACGAACTCTCCTAGGCTCAAGAGATCCTTCTACCTTAGTCTCCAGAGTTGCTGGAGCTATTACCACAGCCTACTAAATATAATTTTTCAGAAACTCTTTAAGTTGCAAATTCCTGTGTTCTCTGTATTCCAGAATTTTACTTTATTTAGAATAAAGGTTAAGAAAACCTGGGCAGTGCCTGTGGCTCAAGGAGTAGGGCGCCGGTCCCATATGCCGGAGGTGGCGGGTTCAAACCTAGCCCCGGCCAAAAACCACGAAAAAAAAAAAAAAAAAAGGTTAAGAAAACCTGAGAATAATACATCAGATAACATTAGAAATGTTTTTTACATCATTTACTGGAGTTTTAGAATCTGTATGTCTTCACTTGTTAGTTTCTGGGTTAGAGATCCTTAAGGGAATTTAAATTCATGTGATTTCAAAGAAGAGGGTCACTTTCAGAGAATCAAGCTTGAAATGTAATGCTTTTGTGCCATAGGTGTTTAATATTGTTTTGTTTTTTTTTAATCCTGATCTTTATAGAGGTTAAAAAAAAATTGTGACTTAAGTGGTAGAAACAGTGTGTATAAATTGTGTTTCAATCTCAAATACCGTATGTATTTCTTAAATCTATGACCATATACTATATACATGTAAGTAACTATGTCTGTAAAAATTAGTCTTTTAGCCTGGGCGCAGTGGCTTACACCTGTAATCCTAGCACTCAGGGAGGCCAAGGTGTACAAATAGCTTAAGCTCATAAATTCAAGATTAGCCCGAGCAAGAGTGAAACCCAGTTTCTATTAAACATGAAAAACTGAGGGAAGAGGATTGTGTGAGCCCAAGAATTCAAGGTTGCTGTGAGCTGTGATGCCATTGCACTCCACCCAGGGTGACAGAGTGAAACTCTGTCTCAAAAAAAAAAAAAACACTTGTACTAGACTGTTTATCGCAGCTCAATTTACAATCACCAAAATGTGGAAACAGCCTAAATGCCCCCCAACCCTGGAATGGATTAACAAGCTGTGGTACATGTATACCATGGAATATTATTCAGCCATTAAAAGAAATTGAGACTTCACAGCATTTGTATTAACCTGGTTGGAAGTGGAACACATTCTTAGTTAAGTATCACAAGAATGGAGAAGAATGAATCCTATGTATTCAATCTTGATTTGAGGACAATTAATGACAGGGTGGAGGGATGGGGAAAGGGGAGAGCAGAGAGAGAAGGAGGGAGGGAGTGGGGGAAAGGAAGAGCAGAGAGGGAAGGAAGGAGTGGGGTGGGGTCTCAGTGTGTGACACATCTTATACCCTCATTGAATCCCCAACAATAAAAAATATATATATATGGCCAGGTGCCGTGGCTCACACCTGTAATCCTAGCACATTACTCACACCTATAATCTGGGAGGCTGAGGCGGGCGGATCACTTGAGCTCAGGAGTTTAAGAGCAGCCTAAGCAAAAGTTGAGACTCCGTCTCTACTAAAAATGAAAACCTGAGGTAAGAGGATCACTTGAGCCCAAGAGTTTTGAGGTTGCTGTGAGCTATGACGCCATATCACTCTACTGAGGGTGAAAAAGTGAGACTCAAAAAAAATAAATAACCCACAAAATTAGCCTTATAGATAAAGCAACCAGATGATCCATATTTCCACTATTAAGAAATGGAATTTTTGGGGGGAGGGGCTGTGCCTGTGGCTCAGTGGGTAGGCTGCCAGCTCCATATACTGAGGGTGACCGGTTCAAACCCAGCCCTGGCCAGACTGCAACAAAAAAGCAGCCAGGTGTTCTGCCTGTAGTCCCAGGAGGCTTAGGCAAGAGAATCACCTAAGCCCAGGAGTTGGAGGATGCTGAGGTGTGTGACACTATGGCACTGTACTGAGGGTTATAAAGTGAGACTGTCTCTCTACAAAAAAAAAAAATAAAAGAAGAAAGAAATGGAATTTTTGTAGCTCACACCAGTAATTCTACCACTCTGGGAGGCCAAGGCGGGTGGATTGCCTGAGCTCATGGGTTCAAGACCAGCCTAAACAACAGTAAGACACTTGTCTCTACAAAAAGCAGGTGCCTGTATTCCCAGCTACCTGGGAAGCTAAGGCAAGAGTATCATTTGAGCCCAAGAGTTTGAGGTTGCCGTGAGCTATGACAGTACTTCACTCTACCCAGGGCGACAAAATAAGACTATCTCAAAAAAAAAAAAGAAAGAAAGAAATGGAATTTTTAGTATAGCCTTTCAGACTTGTTTTCTGAGAATTACTATACATTTAAATTTCTGTTTTGGAAAATGCCACTGTACTCCACATGACGTCTTGTCATCATTTTTTTTTCTTTTGACAATATATTGTGAATATCTTTCCAGGTCAGCAACTTGTTTTGAATAGCCCCTTTTATACTCATACTTTTGTCAGTAGGCTAAAACTTAATGTGTTGGTTATATGTGCATGTAAAATTCAATTTTGAAATGGCCATGTATGTTTTAACTTTTTTATTTATCTATTTAAGCCTGCAGTGGTTTCTGGTATGCATAAGAAAATGAACATTAGCTTATGGAAGGCGGAATCCATTAGTCTTGATTTTGGGGACCACCAAGCTGATCTCCTGAATTGCAAAGACAGTATTATTTCAAATGCCAGTGTTAAAGAATTCTGGGATGGTTTTGAAGAAGTTTCAAGTATGTTGTTTTTGTTTCACTGTTTTCTTAATCGTATTCTCCCGAAATGATGAATTATAATACAAATGTAATTTAATAGATTTTTAGTCTTTGAAACACTCATTATCTAATAAAAAGGAACAAGTAATGGGAAAGAAAATATTTAGTCATAATTCTGTCTTTTAACACTAATTTGACCTTAAAGAAGCTCTTTATGCTGTGCTTCCTTATACATGTAAATGGGGGAATTGGGGGCAACCTCATACACTTTGGCAAATTGAATTATATAACTTATATAAAATACTTCAAGAAGTAAAAATATAAAAAGATTGTAATGTTTACAAGATATTTAAGAATTTTCTGAGCTATTACAAACGGATAATGCAATATATCCTATCTATATACAAAAGGAACAAAAGTTTTAATACATGAATACATAAGGAATAAAAGTCAATAAGCATTCATTAAGCACATACTATGCAATAAATCATTTGTTCATTTACATTTTTTCCTATCCAAGCATTAGTAAAAATAAAAGACAGAACTTACCTTTTTAATAATTAACTGCATTGTTTATAGAGCGGCAAAAAACCAAAAGTGGAGAAACAGTTGTCTTAAAATTGAAAGATTGCCCTTCAGGAGAAGACTTCAAGACTATGATGCCAGCAAGGTTTGAAACTTTTCATTTTGACTCTTGATTTTTTTAAAGATTATCCCTAGTGGGGAGGATAAGTAATAATAATTGCGACCTCAAGGCCTTTTCTTTCTTAATTAAAAATAAATAACTAAGAAACAAAACTGAATCTCTGTAGCCTTTACAAAGGGGGGGAGGTATGTTAGTGAAGGAAAGAATACTTATGGTTCAGCACCCGTAGCACAGAGGTCATGGACCTGGCCACATGCACCGAAGCTAGACGGTTCAAACCTGGCTGGGGCAAGCTAAACAACAATGACAACTACAATAAAAAAAATAGCCAGGCGTTGTGGCAGGCACCTGTAGTCCCAGCTACTTGGGAGGCTGAGGCAAGAGTATCGCTTAAGCCCAAGAGTTTGAGGTTGCTGTGAGCTGTGACACTACAGCACTCTACCGAGGGCAACATAGTGAGACTGCCTCAAAAAAAAAAAAAAAAGAATTACTCATGTTGAAGAACACAGGGCCTTGCTTGAGGTATTCCTTCTATTGGATCTTTTCATTTGTAGTGGTTAAGGAAGCAGAGATGCTATTTTAGTATCACTTCATATCTTAAGGAAAGGTTGTGTGGTGTTTTGAACAAGTAGAAAATTATATATTTGAAAGCACTTAAAAATACAAATCTTTATTTAAAATAAGGCAATGTTGTTATTCTTCAGATACGAAGATCTTTTAAAAAGTCTGCCATTGCCAGAATATTGTAATCCAGAAGGAAAATTCAATTTGGCCTCTCATTTGCCAGGATTTTTTGTACGTCCAGATCTAGGCCCCAGGTTGTGCAGTGCCTATGGTAGGTATAAGTTCACATTTCTCCCAATTTGGAATTATATAGGATTTTAACAGATTTCTGTTCAAAAATCGTCAAACGATTTTTAGTTTCCACTAAATCTTTTTTTAATCTGTTGAAATCCTTTTATATTAGGTAGTATATTAAGAATTAAAGCCAATATATAGTTAATACCTGCTAATTATATATATAATACCTGCCAATGTATAGTTATACCTGCTAATTCCTTGCAAAATATTTTATCATTTGTATTAATTTGTTTTTTAATAACAAAGCATTTTATAATATAAATATAATTATAAAAATAATAGGACATTTTATAGATTGTGGCTTTTAGGGCCAGAATTTTGTTTTGGTTTTTTTGTTTTGTTTTGTTTTGTTTTGTTTGGTGCCATGACTTAGATAGATAAAAACCATAGGGGCAGGTTTTTGTTACAAGTAGACTAAAACTCCAATTGCAATTAATAAATTGTGCTGCCAGAGCTAATTTGGGGGGAGTATCTGCTTATATTATTAGATATTAAAAGTATTTTGTCAAGTAGAATTTTGTTTTATACACAGGTGTAGCAGCTGCTAAGGATCATGATATAGGAACAACAAATCTCCATGTTGAAGTTTCTGATGTTGTCAATATTCTAGTCTATGTTGGAATAGCAAAAGGAAATGGCATTCTCTCAAAAGCAGGTAATGAAACTTAAAGAATCCTAGTCTTTGAATAAGAGTTGAATAATCGCATAAATTAATGTCATCCAGAATGTCAGCCTCTGAGTTAACAGCAAAGATTTCAAAGGGAATTGCAATGGATACATGAGTATTTTAATCTTTATTGCTTAAAGATTATTTTCCTTTATATTTTTCATATAAATGAAATTTTAGCCTTATTAAGTAAGACTTTTAATTTGTTCCTTTCCTATCATTAAGTATTTGTGTTTACAAAAATACTGTCAAGTTCATTGGTAACATTTATTGGTGAATAGAAAGTAAGTCAGATCCTGGGGCTCTCAGGCATTTTTTTTTCCCCTCCAGTATTAGAGGAAGAATGGTCTCTTCTAAATAGAAGTAACTTTTATATCTAGTACATGGGCTTAGTTTCTGTCTTCTGAATTTCTTCCTGAAATCGTGCTCCATCAGTTATTCTTTTCTTCATAGACACATAGATGTATATTCATTGGTCTATAACTTTTCCTCCCTGGCTCCTTCTCCTCAAAATAGGAACAGAGTCCAAACTGTTCCTTCTCTTTCTCAAAAAAAGGAAGTTTCCTTAAAACCTTTACATCATCTTATTGCTCCTGCTTCCATAAGAATTTCTTCGCTATCTCTTTTCACATTTCAACTCATTGCAGTCTTATTTCTTTCTTTCTTTTTTTTTTTTTTTTTGTAGAGACAGAGTCTCTATCGCCCTCAGTAGAGTGCAGTGGTATCACACAACTCACAGCAACCTTCAACTCCTGGGCTTAGGCGATTCACTTGCCTCAGCCTCCTGAGTAGCTGGGACTACAGCACCTGCCACAAGACCTGGCTATTTTTTAGTTGCAGTTTGGACAGGGCCAGGTTTGAACCCGCCACCCTCAATATATGTGGGTGGCGCCCTACCCACTGCACCACAGGCACCTCCCAGTCATATTTCTGTATCTTCCTGAAATGACTATTACTACTATTTTTTTTTTTTTTTTTTTTTAAGACAGAGTCTCACTATGTTGCCCTTGTCACAGCTCACAGCAACCTCAAACTCTTGGGCCCAAGCAAATTCTCTTGCCTCAACCTCCCAAGTAGCTGGGACTATAGCTGCCCTCCACAACGCCTGGCTATTTTTTTGGTTGTAGTTGTCATTGTTTAGCAGGCCCGGGCTGGGCTCCAACCTGCCAGCTTCAGTGTATGTGGCTGGCGCCCTACTCATTGAGCTACGGGTACCTAGCCTGCTACTAAGTCTTATCACTCACACACAATTGGATAATACAGTTATTTCTTTCTCATCACCCTGTCTGTTATAAATAGTTGGGAGAGGGGGGTGTTTATTTTTGGTTTTGTTTAAAGCAGTGTCTTGCTCGGACACCCAGGCTGGAATGCAATGGCCTGATCACATAGCTCACTGCAACCTCACACCCCTGGTAACAAGTGATCCTCCCACCTCAGCTTCCTGCATAGGACTACAGGCACAGGCCACCATGCTCAGCTTATTTTTTTTCTTATTTTTATGGAGTAGTCCCTCTGTCTTGTGCAGGCTGATCTCCAACTCTTATCCTCAGTCATTCCATCTCGCCTTCCCAAAGTGCTGGGATTATAGGCATGAGCCACTGCATTTATCCAAATGGCACTATTTATCACTACCTCTTCTACACATATCATCCTTGGCTTTTGTGACATCCCTTCCCTGATTCTAGCACCTTATGGGGTTACAGACTTTTCTAGCATTAACAGATGTTTTTCTTTACCTTTTCTACTTTACATACATGACTGGAAGTTCTGCATGATTTCCATCTACCACATAGATGATTGATTCCAATGGATCTACACCTTAGTGGCTAGGTGCTACATGGAGACTCAGTATAGTATTCACTCTACCTCTGTGTACATTTGATAATTTCTGTAATGCATGATCTAAATTTCCTCCAAAATATGGAAACTGATTTTTATGTTACTCAGCTCTTAACTGACACTTTTGACTATAGTAGATAACCACTTCCACACCTCTCCAAGAATTAGAGTCAGTAGGCACATTTGAGTTATAGTCCCAGCTCTGCCACACAAATGAGTAACCTATGATTTAGATTACTTTCTAAGCTTATGATGCCACAGAGTTATCTTTTGTACTTCATTGCACTTTATTCAGATTATCCTCTATAACACTTAAGACGTTATACCTGCTTTTCTCTATTGTGATTCATTCATGCTCCTAAATGCTGGAACTTTATTTTTCGTATTCCTGCATACCCCTACTTATTGTTCCTAGCATAATATTTGGTCTTTTGAGAAAACTTTGAACATAAATAATCCTTTGGCTCTCTTTCCTTATTTTTTTTAAATATATTTCTACTCAGTTCTTATCAGAAAAATGGCTCTCTTTCTTTATCTAAAAAAAATTTTGTCACAGATGGTCACAAAGAAAGCAACATTTTAGGGTTACAATGTTTAAAACATGTTGAGAATACCTAACATACTTAGAGCACATGCCTTTTTTTCCACCTGCAATGGCTGTCTTACCTCTTTGACTGCCTGGTAAACTTGTGTATTTATCCTTTAAAGTGTAACTCAGATTCTCATTCACTCTAGAATTGTTTTTTTAAAAAGTGAATTTACTTTAATCATTCTCCTTCTTATAATACCCTCTCTCACTTTATTTTTTAATTTTCAGAGCAATAAAATTTAAAGGGAAAAAAATTTAGAAAAACCAAACCAAAGTTTCCAACTTTTATTTTTGTTAGGATAACACACATTATAAGAATATCAGCTGTCATTGTTATTTTTTATTTATTTATTTATTTATTTATTTTGGAGACAGAGACTCAAGCTGTCACCTTGGGTAGAGTGCCATGGTATCACAGCTCACAGCAACCTCCAGTTCTTGGGCTTAAGCAATTTTCTTGCCTCAGCCTTCCAGTATCTGGGACTACAGGTGCCCGCCACAACGCCCGGCTGTTTTTATGTTGCTGTTGTCATTATTGCTTTAGCTGCCTGGGCCAGATTCAAATCTACCAGCCTTGGTGTATGTGGCTGGCACCCTACTCACTGAGCTATAGGAGCCGCCAGCTGTTATTTTTAAAGAGAAAAAATAAGTTTGTTTTTTTAAGACAGAGTCTTGCTCTGTTGCCTCAGGCGAGAGTGCCATGGCATCAGCCTATCTCATAGCAACCTCAAACTCCTAGGCTCAAGTGTATCTCCTACTTCAGCCTCCTGAATAGCTGGGACTGCAGGCTTCTGCCACAATGCCTGGCTAATTTTTCTGTATTTTGCTAGAGACAATGTCTCACCTTGCTTAGGCTGTTCTAAAACTTCTGACCCCAAGGGATCCTACCACCTTGGCCTCCCAGAGTGCTAGGATTACAAACATGAGCCACCACACCTGACTTATTTTTAAAGAAAACATTTTAAACTCTCTACATATAAAGGATATAATAAGAATAAAGAATAGTATCTTATGATGAACTTCTTACATTGTCCTTAATTTTCTTATTTAGGACTAGGAAAAAATTTTGCTGCAGATAATGTTTGAGGAGTAGACAGGTTTCTATATGTCCTTTGTACTTACAGATTTATAGTTCCCACAATGTGATGTTTATTTGCCTAGATTATTTGTCAAGATTCTCTTCAACTCTATAAGGTCTTGACTGGATCTTTCTTAATTCTAACTCCCAACATCCTTGGACAGTGTCTAGCACATAATAAACACTTAATAAATGTTTGAATTGGGAAATCCTTGCAATAAAGTTTCAATATAAAAAAGATTTTGCTATCATAAATTACAAAACATCTGATATATATCCTTTCTAGCAAACAGTAACATTCACAGTTAACATTTTCATTGTGTACACCACAGTTTTTTGTGTGTATTGCATTTGTGTATATGTATAGAGTTTTTTTAGTCAGCATTTAGAATGTGGCCTGATGTTTTTTTCAAAACCTCAAAACTTTATTCATGAAACATTTGCATTTGGTTACAGATAATAAGAATATGGAATCCTCTAGGAATTGATCATAATACATTTTGCTCTTCCATTCATTAATAATGCTAATGAGCAAATCCATTTATCTCACTGAACTTTTTTACTCAGGCATGAAATAGAGATTATGATCCCTGACTGCCCTGCTAAGTAATTTTACAGCCCAGCTAATTAATAATGATAATAAAAGTCCTTTGTAAGTTATGAAATGCTATGAGTGCAAGTCATTGCTATGTCCATGCCCTTGAGAAAGGGAAAAAGGTGGGGTTAAGTTTGAGTACAAGTTCTTAAGTTTTCAAAATCTCCTGCTCCTTGGTTTGCAAGGAACATATAAAGTGGGAAAATCAGTCTTGCTCTGTCCCTAGTTATTTTTTCTTACAGTTCTAACAATTTTGAATTAAAAAGTGCTACATACTTCATTGCAGAATGTCACTGTAGTCCTACCTTCGAAGTTCTCCCCTTGGGAAGCTATGCACTGATGCCAGCACCTATTCCACACTTCAAAGCATTTTTTCCTCAAACTTAATTGTCAGACCTCATACCATGACAACTCTGATGGTTAATCCAGGAAAAGAGTTCCAAAATTGCTTTCAAGGGCAGAGTAGTAGGCTCTGGCATTGGTACATAGCTTCCCAAAGGGAGCACTTTTTTTTGGAGACTTGAGTCTTTTTGGAGACTGTTGCCCTGGGTAGAGTGCTTTGGCGACATAGCTCACAGCAACCTCCAACTCAGGCTGAAGCCATCCTCTGGACTCAGTTTTTTTCTGCTTTTAGTAGAGACGGGGTCTCGCTTTTACACAGTCTGGTCTCATACTCATGAGCTCAAGTAGTCCACTGCCTCAGGCTCCTAGAGTGCTAGGACTACAGGAATGAGCCACCATTCCTGGCCCCCAAAAGGAGTGCTTCAGAGGTAACCATAGTGAGATTCATTGATAAGGTATATAGGACTTTTTCTAGGATAAGTTTGGGAACCAATTTTTGGACCTCCTATGTAACTGGATTTGACTCCTCTTTAAGAATACTGATTGAGTCAGGCCTTCTTGCTGCTCTGCTAGGTCAATTTTAAGAGACTTGGCTTGCTGGTAGTCTTTACTGACCAATTTGAAAATATGCTCCATTTTTCAGGAATACTCAAGAAATTTGAAGAAGAAGATCTGGATGACATTTTAAGGAAAAGACTAAAGGACTCTAGTGAAATACCTGGTGCTCTGTGGCATATTTATGCTGGGAAGGACGTTGACAAGATAAGAGAATTTCTTCAAAAGGTACAGTTCAGGTTGCAAATAATTTATCTGTCTACCTTGTACATGGATTTTTCTTTTTCTTTTTTGAGACAGAGTCTCACTTTGTTGTTCTTGGTAGAGTGCCATGGCATCATAGTTGACAGCAATCTCAAACTCTTACCTCAGTCTCCCAAGTAGTAGCTGGGACTATAGGCACCCATCAGAATGCCTAGCTTTTTTTTTTTTTTTTTTTTTTTAAGAGACAAGGTCTCACTCTTGCTCAGGCTGGTCTCAAACCTGTGAGCTCAAGCGATTCGCCTGCCTTGTACCTGGCCTATACAAGGATTTATTAATTTGATAAACCACCTTCACTTGGCATTCAGCAATAGCGAGGTGAATATGTAAGTTTTCAGAGAGAAGACTGTGTTACGTTTGTTTGTGGATTATATGTTTCTTGATTTTGTATATCTCAAAACTTTTGTAATGACCCTTGTATAAGATCAGTAAATTCATCTCATTAACTCCCCCCAATCCCCCCCCCAAAAAAAGTCACTAAATAACTTTTACTTCAAGGTAGATAGTCAAATACCCCTTTCTCCTCCTTTCTGAAAGCCTGATTACTGTTGAGGATGTTGAATGGCAATTCATCATCAGTTCCTGGTGCTTCTCCATCCTGTTACAGTAAAGGACTAATTTGTAAATGAGCCAGACGTCTGTTGGGTGTGAAAAGTAACTATTGGGGGAAACAAACAAACAAAAGTAACTATTGGGATTGCAGGATATAAAAAGTAATGTTTGGGGGCAGCGCCTGTGGCTCAAGGGAGTAGGGCTCTGGCCCCATATACTGGAGGTAGCGGGTTCAAACCCTTCCCCAGCAAAAACTGCAAAAAAAAAATAAATAATAATGTTTGGGGCTGTCCCTATAGCTCAGTGGGTAGGGCGCCGGCCACATACCCAAGGCTGGCAGGTTCAAACCCGGCTGGTGCCAGCTAAAACAACAATGACAACTGCAACAAAACAAAAGCTAGGCGTTATGGCGGGTTCCTGTAGTCCCAGCTACTTGGGAGGCTGAGGCAAGAGAATCGTTTGAGCCTAAGAGTTTGAGGTTGCTGTGAGCTATGACGCCATAGCACTCTACCGAGGGCAACATAGTGAGACTCCGTTTCAAAAAAAAAAAAAAAAAACACAAAAACAAAAAAACACGCGATTTGAATGCTAGGGGGCATGGAAGTTAGCCCTGCCCGGCGCTGGCAGCTTGTGGACCCGAGCTCTCCGGACTTACCCAGACGCCAGTCTCTAGCCCCAGGACCTGGAATTCCGGGCTTTAGAGCCACGGTGCTGGTTGCCGGGACCCTCTGCAGGCCGCCATGGGCCCGCTCCAGAGACGCAAGCCCAAGGCCCAGGCGAGGCGCACCATGGCCCCTGGCGGCAGTGCCCTTCCCTAGGCACTTCCTCCCGTCAACATGGTCATGGGAGACCTTTGTGGTTAAAGGAGATCTGGACAACTTTAGAAGAGCACAAACCTCTTAAGGAAAACCCCCATCAGCCACCTGATAAGAAATATGTAGTAAATTCACTCGTGGTGTAGACTTCAATTGGCAAGCCCGGACCCTGTTGGCCCTATAAGAGGCAGCAGAAGCATTTCTAGTTCATCTCTTTGAAGATGCTTATCTTCTCACCTTACTTGCTGGTCAAGTTACTTTTTTCCCAAAGGATGTGCAGTTGGCAAGAAGGATCAGAAGCATTCAGGATGGGCTTGGCCGAGCTCCTGCAGCTAGTGTCACTGGGTGATGCAAGTGACTCTCTGGAGCCACAACTAGATCCAATGGAGCCTGAGGTGCTGCCTGGGCTTGGCTATCTCTGAGCAGTGTGTGCATGTTGCTTTTTAAATTTTTTTTTTTTTTTTTTTTTTTTTTAGTTTTTGGCCAGGGCTGGGTTTGAACCCACCACCTCTGGGATATATGGCCAGTGCCCTACTCCTCGAGCCACAGGTGCCGACCAACTTTTTAAATTTTTTTTTTTTTTTTTTTAAGAAGAAGAAGACTGCATGACTTTCCTCTGTAACAGAGGTAATATATAAGATGATCAATACAGTTCCAGAGGACTGAAAATTATTTTCAGATAAAGAGACTCCAAGGTTGACTTACTCATGTTACTATTTAAGGATTTTGACAATACCAGATTTGCTGTGTTATGGGAGAAAAGAAAATTTACTTGTTATTTTAGATCTTTCTGTGCAATTTACATCTTTTACCATTTGTGCTTTTATTATGAACAAAGGGAAAAAATAAGAGAAGACCACTTTGATCAGTTGTATGGAAGGGCCCAGCAGGTCTAACATATATACATCTCTGCCCTGCAGGTCAGCTTCATCATTAGTGGCAGTATCAAGTTCCTTGGTGAGCTGTGCTTATCAACAAATGTGTATCTTTCAAAAGCTTAAATTTGGGTTAAATAGAAAATCTTTAAGGTTTGATGTTCTCATTTCTTCTAGTAAATTTCTATTTAAAATTGAGAAAGTCTAAGTATATTCTAAATGTAAAATCAAACATTCTCATCTGTAAATCATAGAAGATTATCAGTCTAGGGTTTTAAAGAGATTTTTCAATGTTTTTACAGGTATTTTATAGCCTTTTGTAGAACAATAATAAAAATAAAAAATTGTTAATGAAAAAAATTAAAAAAAAAAAAAGAAAAGAAACAGTAATGTTTGGCAAGCATGGTAGCTCATGCCTATAATCCCAGCACTCTGGGAGGCCAAGGCAGGCAGACTGCTTGAGCTCAGGAGTTTGAGACCAGCATGAGCAAGTAAGAGACCCTGTTTCTAAAAAAAAAAAATAATAATAATAACCAGGCATTGTGGTGGGCACCTGTAGTCCCAGCTACTCAGGAGACTGAAGCAAGAGAATCACTTGAAGCCAAGAGTTTGAGGTTGCTCTGAGCTGTGATACCAGGGCAATTGAGTGAGACTCTGTCTCAAAAAACAAACAAAAAAAACTTGTACTCAAATATTCTCGGAATTTTGTAGTTAAAGGGATTTCTTTTAAAGGAGCATCACTGTAGCTTATCTTGTTATACTTCCTCATTTTCCTTCTGGAAGGATTTTAAGTTCTGTCTGTGTGCAAAGTGAAGGATCTATAGCCTTGTACTATATCATCCCCAAATACCTACCAGTATTTTAATCTAAAATATCATTTGTGTTCTAAGCAGAAAATTATTTCACTGATTAGTAAAAGGTGCCTTTGAAGTTGACTTTTTAAGGATTAATAAGTTAAAGATACAAAGGTATTGATCTATTTATCTTTGTACCTGTAAAGTGCTTGAAAAGTGCTTGTTCAATCCATACATGTGAATGGTTGTTTGTTTTTTGTTTTCTTTTAAGAGAGTTTTTTTTAAGAGACCGAGTCATCCTCGGTGGAGTGCTGCAGCATCACAGCTCACAGCAACCTCCAGCTCTTGGGCTTAGGTGATTATCTTGCCTTAGCCTCACGAGTAGCTGGGACTACAGGCGCCTGCTACAACGCCCAGCTATTTTTTTGTTGCAGTTTGGCTGGTGCTGGTTTTGGACCCGCCACCCTCAGTATAAGGGGCCAGCGCCCTACTCACTGACCCATAGATGTTGCCTGAATGGTTTGGTTTTTTGTTTTAGTTCTGTCACCCTGGGTAGAGTGCCATGGTGTCATCTTAGCTCACAGCAACCTCATACTTTTGGGTTCAAGAGCTCCTCCTCCCTCTTTCCTCAGCCTCCCAAGTAGCTGGGACTGTAAGTGCCTGCTACAATGCTCAGCTATTTTTTTTTCCTTATGCTAAGCTATTTTTTCCTATTTTTATTTATTTGTTTATTTTGAGACAAAGTCTCAAAATGTTACCCTGTATAGAGTGCGGTGGCGTCACAGCTCACAGCAACCTCAAACTCTTGGGCTTAAGCGATTCTTTTGCCCTCAACTTCCCGAGTAGCTGGAACCACAGGCGTCCACCACAGCGCCTGGCTAATTTTTGTAGCAGTTTGGCTGGGGCTGGGTTTGAACCCGCCACCCTCGGTATATGAGGCTGGCGGCACTCTACTCACTGAGCCACAGGCGCCGCCCAGAATATTACTTTTTTCAACTTGAGAAGCTCAATCATTGTTCTGTAAGACTCTTCACAAAAGAGTATGTTGTTAAAATCAAAATAGAAATTAAGTGAACAGAATTTATCATTTCTCTTACTAACATTATTGTGTGTATTTTTATTTTAATCCATATTTCAGATTTCAAAAGAACAAGGCCTTGAAGTTCTACCAGAACATGATCCAATACGCGACCAGAGTTGGTATGTGAACAAAAAGCTCCGCCAAAGACTGCTTGAAGAATATGGAGTCAGAACCTGTACTGTTATTCAGTTCCTTGGTGATGCCATTATTTTGCCAGCAGGAGCACTTCATCAGGTATATACAAAGTTATTTCTAATATATCTGTTACTGACTGAACTAACTAATCTTGGAAAATAAATTATACTTGGTATAAATGTAAATGAAAGAAAACATAAGTAAGAGAATGGACTGTAGCAGTCTCCCTTCATTAAAGTGCACTTACAGAAATCTGACATAATTATTTACATACCTTGAGAGCTTTAATAGTTTTAACACTAGCCATATTTCCATTTGTGTGTTGTCTCTGACTTAATAGATTGAAAGCTACTTTTTAAGACCTTTTAGGGGAACAAGAGAGTTAGGTACTATATACTTGACATTAGTGAGGCATAAAAGTATGTGTGAGGGGGCTGGAGTATCCAGACTTTTTAATCAGGTTTTGAGTGTCTCTTGCCTCTTTAGCATGCTGGCATAGCAAGAACCTGTCAAAAGAAAGATGCTATGTGATTTATACAACCATTGCTCCACAAAACTTAAAAACTAAAACATCTGATCTTTGTTTCTGTAGCGTATAATGATAGCACCTGGAAGAATGGCAGAGAATAGATGGGGTGGGACTGGGTCCAGTGGCTCACATTGGTGATCCTAGCACTCTAGGAGGCCAAGGCAGGTAGATCACTTGAATTCAGGAGTTCAAGATCATCCTGAGCAAGAGTGAGAGCACACCACCCCCCAGTCTCTAAAAATACCCGGGTTGGGTGTTATGGTAGGTACCTATAGTGCCCCTAGTCAGGAGGCTGAGGCAAGAGGATCACTTGAGCCCAAGAGTTTGAGGTTGCTGTGAGCTGTGATTGCCATGGCACCCTACCAAGGGAACAAAGTAGGGCTCTGTCTCAAAAAAAAAAAAAAGAAAGAAAGAAAATTAGGTGGGGTAGGTATGTATGAAGGGTAGACTTAAAAGCACACAATGTATTATAGGTAGACTGGGGCTATCATAGCCCAGCTTAGCCCTTTTTGAAACAAAGTATGGCAGGGAAACTGGAGATCTCAAAAACTTAGTTTGCCTCAGAGCTGGGTCTCCACCATTTTTACCACTCAGTATCTGAGATGTATTTGATGTGTGTTCATTTACCAAGGAAAATTTCTCACACTTAATATAACTAACTGTATTTGCAATTAGCACCTGGTTTAGTGTACTTGACTCTACTATGCAAAAACACTCATTAAGTGAAAGTAGTTGCTTGGGGCAATGCCCGTAGCTCAGTGGGTAGCGCGCTGGTCACATACACCGAGACTGGCGGGTTCAAACCCAGCCCAGGGCTGCTAAAGAACAATGGCAGCAACAACAATAAAAAATAGCTAGGTATTATGCCCGGTGCCTGTAGTCTCAGCTTCTTGGGAGTCTGAGGCAAGAGAATTGCTTAAGCCCAAGAGTTTGAGGTTGCTGTGAGCTGTGATGTAACTACACTCTACCCACGGCAAAAGCTGGAGACTCTGTCTCAAAAAAAGAAAATTAAAAAGAAAGTAGTTGCGGGTGGCACCTGTGGCTCAAAAGAGTAGGGTGCTGGCCACATATGCCAGAGGTGGTGGGTTCAAACCCAGCCCTGGCCAGAAACTGCAAAAAAAAAAAAAAGGAAAGTAGTTGCTTAGTTTTTAGAATGTGTCAGGTTGAAAATCAAATTTGTCCTTCTGGGAGGTGCCTGTGGCTCCAGGAGTAGGGTGCCGGCCCCATCTACCGGAGGTGGGGGGTGGTTCAAACCCAGCCCAGGCCAAAAACTGCAAAAAAAAAAAAAAAAAAAAAAAAAGTAACAAAAATCAGTGTCGGGAAAGGCATAGTGAAATGGTGGTATTCCATTGTGGTTTTAATTGGAACTTTCTTAATGACGAAATGTTGAGCATTTTTAAATATTTTTATTTGCCATTTGTATATATGCTTTGGTTTGTCTGTTTAAATATTTTGTCCAAGCCAAGCGCAGTGGCTCATGCCTGTAACCCCAGCACTGTGGGAGACTGAGGCGGGAGGATTGTTTGAGCTCAGGAGTTTGTGGCTTGTCTGAGTGAGAATGAGACCCTGACTTAAGGAAAAATATTGAAAACCCAGCCCAGGCGGGATGCCCACAGCCTGAGTCTGAGGTTGCAGTGAGCTACTACGCCATTGCACTCTACTCCAGGGCATAGGGTTGAACTCTGTCTCAACAACAACAAAAAAATAAATAAATATTTTGTTCATTTTTTTTAACTGCCTTGTTTTCCTAGAGCAGTGGTTCTCGACCTTCCTAATGCCACAAGCCTTTAATACAATTCCTAGAGGTTGAGTGTTCCTTATCTATTTCAGATACAGTGCCTTTATCTGATACATATTTTACAACTATATTCTCCTTTGTGGCTTGTCTATCATTTTGATGAAGTCCAGTTGGTCAGTTTTTATTTTATGTATCACACTTTTACCACATACTATAACTACAAAATTTTTGCCTAGCCTGAGATCACATAGATTTTCTTTTTTCCAGTTTTCACCTAAATTTTCTTCTAAAAGCACTGTAGTGTTGGGTGTTCCGTTTGGATATGTGATTTAATTAATTTCTGTATGAAGGAGTACATAGTATGGATTGAGGTTCAGTTTTTTTTGCATACAGACATTTGACTGTTCCAGTACTAATTTGTTAAAAAGGCTGCTTGTAAATATTTTTTTCTTTTGAAAATGTAATACATTCATATGCTTTAAAAAATGTCTCAAACAGTATAAAAGTTTTCACAGTGAATAGTCTTTCGTTTGTCCCCATGTTTCCTTTTCTCTAGAGGCAATCATTATTAACTACAAAGAAACTCCATGGGTATACTTGTTTCCTTGCTGACTCTACTTTTTAGGGAGGAAGGAGGGAAGGGAAGAGCTGATGTTTATCCAAATAGTTGGTGCAAAATGATCGTGTTAAAAAGTTAAGTTAGTTTATGTATCTCTGCTAAGAGGGCCTTAAGAATAGTCTGTACCTGTCCATAACCTCACACACAACACACCTCACTGTCTTCATCTCCTACTACTCCCCTCCCAGTTTCTCTCAAGCCACTCTTCTCTCTTCTTTGCTATTTTCACACTGAGTTCTCTCCCCCAGGGCCTTTGTACTTGCTAATCTTTTCTCTCTGGAATTCTTTTTCCTCTCAGATACCTATAAGGCTTACTTCACATTCTTTAAGGCTTTGCTCAAATTCATCTTCTCAGTGAGATGTTCCCAACACCCTAGCTTAAAACTTCAAATTATGTCTCCCAAATTTCCCTGCTTTATTTTCCTTCATTATGATCATTACCTTATAATATGCTTTATAATTTGCTTACTTGGTGTATTATCTTAACCCAGTAGAATCTAAGCTTCATAAAGTCAGAAATTTGTGGGGTTTTTTTGCTCCTTCTATATGCCTAAAATAATGCACTTAAAATAAATATTTGTAACTCTTTTTTCCTGAAGGTCTGGAAATAAATTCTCATTAACAACATATTTTTAAACAGTGTAGATGAAAACAATTATGGCTTTCTAAAATTTATGTATATTTGTGTTCATTGTATAAGCATGTAAATTTTGACCTCATTCTAGGTGTGTTTTCTCTGGCTACTTCAGAAAGTTTACTTAGGTTGGAACCCAACTTCCAATTATGCCTATTTACATACACAGACATATTTATATGAAGACAAATGTTTTTCATTTGAGATTTATAGAAAATTTATAGATTTATTAAAAGCAAATTTCATCTAGGTATAAAAGATATTATACCTAGACAGACAGGCAATGTGTATAAGTGTATGCCCTAGAGTAGCAAATGTCCGCCACTAAATTGCTGAGTGATGGAAAACAAAATTTTAACCTCTGCTGCATAATTTAGCACCAAAATTACTAGCTATAAAAACAGAAATTTCTGCCTACTTTCTCCTGTGTGGTGTGATAATGACAGCACACTTCTATCTCTTTTGAGAGGGTGTTGTCTGTGATTCACAAGTGGTGGTAATGTGGTTTTGAGAAAGAATTCAAAGGAAGTGATAAATCTATTGAAAGTATTAACTAAGATTTGAAATGCATTGTTATTTACAACCTATTTAGATCTTAAAGGGTCTGTAAACTTTTCACAATGGCTTCAGCACTTACTGTAGAGTACAGGTAGCTTTCAGAATAATTCCAGATAAGTCCGTGTTCACACTTCAGCATACATTAGAATTTCCCAGAGGGCTTTATAAAACACAGATTACTGTACCCCCTCTCCACAGTTTCTGATTCAGTAGGTGTGAAGAAGAACTTGAAATTTTACTTTTCTAACAAGTTCACAGGCAATGCTGATTTTGCTGTCCAGGGATCACACTTTGAAAACTACTCAAAGCTGAGCGTAGTGGCTCACACTTGTAGTCCTAACACTCTGGGAGGAAGAGATGGGAGGAGGCTTGCTTTTAGGAGTTCAAGACCAACCTGAGCAAGAGCAAGACCCTATCTCTACTAAAAATAGAAAACCTAGCTGGGCATCATCCAAGGTTCCAGCTCCTTGGGAGGCTGAGGCAAGAGGATCACTTGGTCCCAAGGGTTTGAGGTTGCTGTGAGATATGATGCCATGGCACTCTACCCATGCAGATGGAATGAGACTCTGTCTAAAAAAGAGAAAAATATAGCTGGGCATAGTAGCACATACCTGTAGTCCCAGCTACTTGGGAGGCTGAGGCAGGTGGATCACTTGAGTCCAGGAGTTCAGGGTTGCGGGGAGCTCTTATCACACAGCTGCACTCTAGCTAGAGCAACAGAGTGAGACCCTCCCCTCAAAAAACCACTCAAAATAGGAAGACCTTGCAAACCCAAGGTCTGTATCAAAAAACTTTCAACCAAGTGGTACTGCATGAGAGTGGCCAACAGTGTTAGGGGAAGAAACAACATTCTCTTCTTTGGCGTGTCAACAGTGAACACTGCCAGAAGCCAAACTAGGATAAGAGTGTTCTGTCTGCAGGGAGGTCAGATTCATATCTTACTTAGCAAGCTGAGGGAAAGCTTCACAGCTACAACCCTCTTTATATGCTAAGATAAGAACTGCTACTATGGAATTGCAGACTTAAAAATCTTCTGGTGGGTGGCAGCACCTGTGGCTCAAAGGAGTAGGGCGCCAGCCCTATATGCCGGAGGTGGCAGGTTCAAACCCAGCCCTGGCCAAAAACTGCAAAAAAAAAAAAAAAAAAAAAAAAAATCTTGTGGTAAATGTGAATTAGTACATGAAATCTATATATCCTTAGCCAAAGCAGTTGAACCCTGACTTCCGGGATCTAATTCATCTCACCTATAATATTCTGAGATTTAGACTGGCCTTTACTTATAAACAACAATTTCTCCTTTCATTTTCAGTGTTTTATTTCCACAGAATTCACATTTAAAAAAAAAAAAAAGCTGAATCATGTATAGGTGGCATGAGTTGGATTATACTTTATACTGAGTGCCTGAGCTATATACAGATACAGAATCAGAAGTAACTTTAAGATATCAAAGGGCAAAAGGTGCTTCATATAAAGCAAAGGTAACCTACTTAAATTAACACCCCACGTTCCACCAAAAAAAAAACTGCCTTCAGGTAGAATTATTTATATTGTTTAGCAATACTCCTTCTGCTTGCTTGCTTGTTTCCTTTCTATTTTCTCTTTTCTTTTTCTTCCTTTTTTTTTTTTTTTTTTTTTTTTGACAAAATCTCACACTCTGTTGCCCTGGGTAGAGTTCCATGGCATCATCATAACTCACAGCAACCTCAGTCACCTGGGCTTAAGAGATCATCTTGGAGCTGGGCTCAATGACTCCCGCCTATAATCCTAACACTCTGGGAGGCCAAGGTAGGTGAATTGCTTCAGCCCAGGAGTTCAAAACCAGCCTGTACAAGAGCAAGACCCCATCTCTACTTAAAATATAAACACTAGTCAGGTATAGTAGTGTATACCTTTATTGCCTGTAATCCCAGCTACTTGGGAGGCTGAGGCAAGATAATTGTTAAGGGCCAAAAGTTTGAGGTTTCTATGAGCTATGATGTCATGGCAGTCTACCAGGGTGACAGAGTGAGACTCTTGTCTCAAAAAAACAAACTAAAAAGGAGATCTTGCCTTAGGCTCCTGAGTAGCTTGGAACTACAAGCACCTGCCACAATGCCCAAATAGTTTTTATATTTTTTTAGTAGAAACAGGGTTTTGCTCTTGCTCAGGCTGATCTTGAACTCCTGAGTTCAAGCAGTCCACCTACAATCAGTCTCCCAGAGTTCTGGGATTACAGGTGTGAGCCACTGTGCCCAGCCTCTCTGCTTTATTTTATTTTATTTATTTTATTTTTTTATTTTATTATTTTATTTTATTTATTTTATTTTCTTTTTTCTTTTTTCTTTTTTTTTTTATTTTATTTTATTCTATTATTTTATTTTATTTATTAGACAGAGTCTCACTATGTTTCCCTGGGTAGAGTGCTGTGGCTTCCAGCTCACAGCAACCTCAAACTCGGGCTTAAGTGCTTCTTGCCTCGGCCTCCCAAGTAGCTGGGACTACAGACACCCACCCACCACAACGCCCAGCTATTTTTGTTGTTGTTTGGGAGGCCCGGGCCAGGTTCAAACCCACCAGTCCTAGTGTATGTGGCCAACACCCTAGCTGCTGAGCTACAGGCACCGAGCCATCTCTCTGCCCGTTTTTTTTTTTTTTTTTTTTTTTTAGTTTTTTTTTTGGACAGCCTCAAGCTGTCATCCTAGTTAGAGAGCTGTGGCATCACAGCTCACAGCAACCTCCAACTGCTGGGCTCAAGCGATTCTCCTGCCTCCACCTCCCAAGTAGCTGGGACTACAGGCACCTGCCACAACACCCGGCAATTTTTTTTTTGTTGTTGTTGTTGTTGCAGCTGTCGTTGTTTTCTGGGGCCGGGCTGGATTTGAACCCACCAGCCCAGGTGTATGTGGCTGGTGCCTTAGCAGCTTGAGCCACAGGTGCCAAGCCCATCTCTCTCTTTTTTTAATGACTGCGTTTGCTCTCTCCCTCCACCAGCATACCCTTTTTCACTGTCAGATTGAACCCTTTCTACCATACTGCTTTCTGGCACACATACTTGACTATCAGGTTCAACTCTGTCCTGTCCTTCATTAACTGGGTGTGACAGATATCCTGATGGCTGGACAGAAATTAATTCTGTCACCTGGGTCAGTGTCTCATCTTAAAAGGTAAGTTAGAAAATCTAGAGGAATATTGCCCTTCTAGGCCCCATGGTACTATTAGCATAGTAGCAGTTGTCAGATGTCTGTAGACTAATACAATCTACACGAAAATTTATTTAGTCATTTAATTAATTAATTATTTATTTATTTATTGGCAGTGTCTCACTCTATTGTCCTGGGGAGAGTGCCATGGCGTCATAGCTCACAGCAACCTGAAGCTCTTGGGCTAAAGCAATATACTCTTGCTTCAACCCCTAATAGCTGGAACTACAGGCGCCCACCACAACACCTGGCTACTTTTTTTTTTCCTTATCTCTTTTTTTTTTTTTTGAGTTGGAGTCTTTTGCTTTTGCTCTTGCTCGGGCTGGTCTTAAACTTCTGAGCTCAGACAATCCACCCACCTTGGCCTCCCAGAATAAATGAAAATGTTTTTAAATCAACACAAAATCTTCAGTGAACTTTACTCCAGATTGTTTTACTTAATTGGTTTTGTTTGGTCATAATATTTCATATAGTTTATAGTATTTATATCATAGTATGGTATTTATATTATAATATCTTACATAGTTTATAGAATTTAGAATAGTTATCAATTCTCAGCATTTGTATTATCAAAAGGACTTTTTAGCAAAATCTTTTTTACACTGAAGTTCTCACAAATAGCTGAATATATAGCAATCACATTGTCAAGATGTTAACCTTACTAGTATGAATATAAATGTCCTTAATATTACCTATTTATGATTAACTGATTGTTTAAGACAAATGTGAATAAGATAGCATCAAGGAAGTGAAATATAAATGACTCAAAGATGGCAAACAAAAGGGATAAGCAAAATGGGAAGGTCACTTGTGTTTGGCTTTAAATTTGAGCCTTGCCTCTTCAAACTAACGCTCAAGACTTTAAGGAAAATATATCAGATGGGGGTCATTAGGAAACATAGTGCCATCTTGTAAGCACTAATACAGGTAACTTTTCTAAAAGTCATTTTAGAACAAATAAAAGCTGACAAAGGTTGGCAGATCGACCTTTCAGAGCTCTGGAATCCAATCCCAAACTTAAAGCAACCAGAAAACTGCTTATTGAAGAAAAAGGCAGCCAGTTCTTGGCCTTAAGAGAAATCTGTGTTGGTTCACTGGCTGACCACTGAGATTATGGAACAAACTTCAGTGACTACACCCAACAAGGAATACAGCTTTTGCAAAAACAGTTTGGAAAAAGTCACTAAGCAAATGGACGACTACTCAGCAATCAACAGCAGCAAACCCTGAGGCAGGGGGAGAATCTGATTGCCGGAGTTGTTAAACACATTATAATGTCCAGACACTCAGATTTCAACAAAAAATTACAAGACATAACACAGAAAGAGGAAAGTATGGCCCATTCAAAGGGAGAAAATAAATTGACAAAACTCTTCCAAGCCTAGACATTGGACTTACTAGACATCTGTCTTAAGTATGCTGAAAGAGCTAATGGAAATCAGGAAAATGATGGATGAACAGAAGGAGAAATTTTTAAAGAGAAATTATAAAAAGGAACCAAGTAGAAATTTTGGAGCTACAAAGTGATTTTAGGACATTCTAGAATCTAGCTAAACATGCCAAAAGGTAAATGCTAAAACTTTGGAAAGACTTAACTCTCCACACTGCATATTCAGATAAATGAAAGACATAAGGAGAGAGGGCATTTGGAGACTGTATGCTGGTATAAGAGGACTTAATGTAGAACTGTAAGACAATGTTAGACAAGACATCACAGGAGTTGGGCTCCTGATGACTTGCCATTTATTGGCTGATTTGTCTTGGGACAGGCGCTGAACATCTCATCCATACTTTCCTGCTCTGTGAAATAGAGCATCTGTTCTACAGACACTTAATGAAGAGCCAGTTGAGACTGTACAGAAATGCTGAAAATGTAAGGCATCCAGTATGTTCATCCACCAGAAGAACCAAGAGCCTAATGACAAAAGAAAGAGAATGTTTACTTTACTATGCCACCAAGTTATCAGCAGCTTGTTCAGGTGGTCATTACACCCAGAGGAGGAATTCTAACCTCTCTGGAATTCCATCACCCTATCATCAAATAGACTTTTATTCCCAGAGTCTCCATTTCCCACTTACTATCTCCTTCATTTCACTCTTCCCAGTTAAATTTTCTTTGCATATTTTTAAAAATAAGTTTAAGTGCTTAGTTTTTCAGTTATTTTTCCTTTCCCAGGAATTGTTAAGACTTACCGTCACTAGAAGACAATCTAGAAACACTACAAATCCAAGATTGGATCATCTTTGGTCTTCCTCTGTTCTACTTTGCATTAGTAGAAAGCAGTTCTAAGAAATAGTAAAGTGCAAATAACAGATAAAACTCTTAAGTAGCTGGCTTCCTGTGAAAACCCTTTTATCAGGGAAGAGAAAACTGTTGAAAACTGTTGTATTGATGTCATACCTTAGGAGATTGGGGGAGGGGGGTACCTTTAAAATTGGCAAAATAAAGACAGATACAAATAACCAAAAAATGTAGGATAATTCTGAAACTCCGTTGTGATCAGTAGATCTGTTTGGAACTACATTTTTCATCTCAGTTCTTAAGTTATTTCCTTTCCTTTAATTTGATCTCTAGTGTATGAGTTAACAGTGATATGACCAAAATGCTAAAAGCCAAAGGAGCAACAAGGAGAATATATTTAGATTCATTGCCTGGTAGATTCTTTCTAGTTAGTAAGGTTTTAAAGTCACATTTTTTTTTTAAAGTCCACTTTGACAAAATTGACAATTTAGGGCCTGATTATCAGACTCCAAAGGATTCCTGGAAAAGTTATTTTCTTTATTATCATTTTAAAATATTCCATTTATGAAGTCTTTACATGAAGCTGTTCAGTAACATTCCCATAAAATTGTGGTCTTCTGCTTTGAAATCCATTTGATGTTTCATAGAAAATTTTCTGCCAGAATAGTTTGTGTTTATCGGTTTTAGACAATTTTGCTTTTTTTCTGCTCCTACCTCCTAAAATTTTTATTTCACTGTTCTTTTGGTGATAGGTACAGAATTTTCACAGCTGTATTCAGGTAACTGAAGACTTTGTGTCTCCAGAACATCTTGTAGAATCATTTCATTTAACACAAGAACTGAGACTTTTGAAGGAAGAAATCAATTATGATGATAAACTACAGGTAAGAGATGAATGTTCTAACTAGGTCCTACTCTTTAGGCTTTTTATATTCAGAAATATAATATGTGCATAATAGTTTAGATAGCCATTGCTTATCTAACAGCGGATAACAACCAAAGATTAAGATCAATATATATTTAATTATATGAATTTTAGTGCCCTTAACTGTTGGTTACACTTTTAAACTATTGGTAACACTTTTAAACTTTGATTTTTTTTTAAATTTGGCTTTTATTGGTCCCTTTTAAAATTGCTATTTTTAAAAAATGTGGTAGTTGTCATTTGTTAATTTCTGTCCAGCTGATGTGATCAGAAATATCAACATTTCTTTCAGGTTAAAAATATCTTATATCATGCAGTCAAAGAAATGGTGAGAGCTTTGAAGATACATGAAGATGAAGTAGAGGATATAGAAGAAAATTAAGTGTGGTTCATTTTACTGATTTTAGGCCATTGAACTTGGATTACTTACCCTTGAATGATGATATGTATGCACACTGACTTAAGCTTCATAAAACCATCAGTGCCAAGAAATTCTCTTTGTAGTAATTACTTGTTACTGACATCACAGCAGTATAGCATACTTCACAGCTCTTGTGAGTCAATGTTAGTTATAAAACAAGCTACATTTAAAAAGCAGCACTATCTAGCTAGCTGTTTTTGTATGATAGTGTATATGATATTTGTGAAAATGCCAGATCTAAAATGATGTATTTATTTTTGGTAAAAAATACAAAATTCTATGCTATATTGTTGATCAGGTGTAAATGTGACCTTGTACAGTTTACTAAAATAACTGATATTTTTCACTACATTGAGACAGTTACTGTGAGAATAGGACACAAACACCAGCTATTGCCTGCATTTGGGAAATTGCTGAATCGCACAGCATTCATGTCATAATCAGAAAATTACTGCCAAATAATTGTAAAATTTGTAAAATATAAAGTATATAAAGTAGATACTAAATACAGACACTTCAATATTTTGTTGAAGCTATTGACTGTACAATTAAACATTTTCAAAAGGTGTAATTTATTTAAAATTGTCTCATTTTGGTAAAATTTATGTGAACTTTTAAAGCTAAATATTAAACTTAATATGCTATGTAAATATATACATATATACATTTAATGATGTATTTTTTTAAAACATTGGCTTGCTTTTGTTAAAGTGCAAGTGTTACATATGGCTTTGTACATTAAAGTTAAAAGGGGTTTTACATTTTCCATTAAAAGGAGTTTATCAAAAATTGGCTTGTTTCAGAGTTCTCCCTTTTTTGACATACATACTGCAGGGGATGGAGAATACCCTGAAGTCAGCCTGGGTCTGGTTATGAGTTCTGCTACTTACTATGTGACCGTGGCAAGTTGTTTTCATTTGGAGTCTTGGTTTTAATAGCTGGCTTCTATTATCAGTTTGTTGCTTGAGGCTCACTATAATGCTGAGTTACTGGGAAAATGTAGGCCTCCACTGACACCTGCAGGATATTAAAGGGATAGCCTTTTCTTATCTGAAAGCATGAGCAATATTCCTGACCTGAGAACCATAATGTTTACATCATTAAAGACATTTGTAGGTTTTTTGAAAGACTAGGAGTTGTATTGCTGATTGTCCCCTAATTACTGGAACAATTTCTCTGACCATTACTTGTTTTCTCCATTCTTTTGATCCATTTGGATTTTTTTTTTTTTTTTTATTGAGACAGAGTCTTCCTATGTCTCCCTGGTTAGAGTGCTGTAGCGTCACAGCTCACAGCAACCTCTAACTCTTGGGCTTAAGCAATTCTCTTGCCTCAGCCTCCCAAGTAGGTGGGACTACAGGCACTTGCCATAACACCTGCTATTTTTTTGTTGCCATTGTCGTTTAGCTGGCCCGGGCTGGGTTCAAACCTGCCAGCCTCAATGTATGTGGCCAGCACCCTACCCACTGAGCTATGGGTACCGCCCATTTGGATGTTCTTCACATATAAAAATGTCATTTCTAGGCCTAGTGTGGTGGCTCATACCTGTAATCCTAGCACTTTGGGAAGCCAAGGCAGGTAGATCGCCTGAGCTTATGAGTTAGAGACTAGCCTGAGCAAGAGTGAGACCTCGTTTCTAAAAATAGCTGGACATTGTGGCAGTTGTCTGTAGTCCTAGCTTCTCAGGAGGCTGAGGCAAGAGTATTGCTTCAATCCAAGTGTTTGCAGTTGCTGTTAGCTATGGCACTCTACCAAGGATGACAAAGTCTCACTTTTTAAAAAAATAAAAATAATAATGTCAGTATGTCAGCTTTTTTCAGACAGTGGTATGGTAAGTATTCACATAAATATATACAATAATTTGAGACATGTCAAGGAGCCTTTATAAATGGAAATTTGTGAATATTTAAGTCCCTTTCCATAGTCTCCAATGTCATTATATGTGAACATGGATTCCCTTTTTTTTTTTTTTTTTTTTTTTTTTTGAGACAGTCTCACTATGTTGCTCTGGGTAGAGTGCTGTGGTGTCACTGCTCACAGCAATCTCCAACTCTTGGGCTTAAGTGATTCTCTTGCCTCAGCCTCCCAAGTAGCTGGGACTACTGGTGCCTGCCACAACGCCTGGCTATTTTTTTATTGTATTAGGTTGTTTCAAAAGTTTTGCCCGTTTTAATGTGTTTTTGTAGCTCCATATCTCAATAAATATTCTACTGTGTCGTGGTATATACTGATTGATGGAGAATTTTGTACTCTATACATTGATGCTGTTCATTTTTTTCTACTTTTAAGTTTTTTTATTCTTTTCAGCCTATTACTATATGTCATTAAGTGATTTTCGGCCAATTTTTCTCTACGAATTCAAATTGAACCAAAGCGCTGCCAAAACAGCCCGAAAAATTAACCAGGCATTTGGCAATGATAGTGTTAATGAATGCACTGTTCAACGTTGGTTTGCGAAATTTTGTTCCAGAAATTTTAGCCTCGAAGATGAGCCCCGAAGTGGTTGATCTAGAGTAATCCAGGACAAGGATTTGAGGACCCTGGTGGAGACTGACCCATCACAAGCAGTGCGTGGGATGGTGGAAGAACTGGGTGTCAGCTCCCATGCGGTTTTTGATGGTTTAAAACGTATTGGAAAGGTCAAAAAGCTCGAAAAGTGGGTGCCCCACGATTTAAACGATCAGCAGAAATTGTCATGTTTCGAGGTTTGTTATTCATTGCTTTTGTGCAACCAAAACGATCCTTTTTTGGATCAGATCATCACGTGTGATGAAAAGTGGATTCTCTACGACAATAGGAAATGTTCAGGACAGTGGTTGGACACCGATGAGCCACCCAGGCACTTCCCAAAGGCGAAACCCCACCAAAAAAAGATCAT